>JBAIZZ010000159.1:911814-944294 GCA_037355905.1 Heliconius aoede | reverse complement strand
ATGTAAAATCCGTCGTGGGTGTTTAATGGCAACACTGAGGCTTGGGGACAGCTGTCGCTCCCTGGGGCACGACTGAGGGTTTTGTTTACAGCTCACTCTAATGATGTAGCTCTACGTATTAATCTTGCGATCTTAATTTGTTTTCGATACACTCTGGTTCATTTATATTGTAACAAGAACATTTTATAATAAAAAATGTATTTGTATAAAATAAATAATTAAATAAAGTTGGGTCGTATTACATTTAAATTAATCAATTCTCATAAGCTTGTACAGTACATCATGCTTGTTTCAGATGACACCGTCAATTTGCTTTCAACGGTGATTTATTATTGTGTTTATCTACTGAATAGGTATATTCACCTCAATTGGCAACTACCCAACAAACATCATAAGAGTATCAGACGTTCTATCAGATAAGATTAAGAATACAAGAACAATATAAAAAGTTAATAGTCATCTTATATATAATACAGAGATAAAACCATTCGTTGCTCGTATTTGATTTCAAAATGTCACTTTCCCGGCGTTTGCCGCCCGTATAAGCACACGCCCAAGCTGAAGAAAGCTCTGTAGGGCGGGCGAGTTTCGTAACGCCAGCGCCCCTGGCGGGCGCCCGGCGAAGTACTCATCGCGCGGCCATTGGTCGGCCGGCGTGACGTCATGGTGCGGCCGACCAATGGGGGGGGAGAGCCCGCGCGCCCGGCCGCAGTGCCAGTCGCCGCGCCTTCGTACGAGCCGAGTGTCGCCGCCACCCGCCCCCGCGCCCCGCATTCATTTCGCCCGCATTCTAGTCGTGGGTGTCGCGCCGTGCAGTCCTCGCGTGTGCCGCTGAACTTAGTGCGCCTGTTGTGAGTGCTTTAGTTCCCGCTCGAGTGTCAGTGTGACGGAGAAACTCTATTTGTATCGCGGAGGATGTTAGCAGCGAACGGTGAGTGATGTAGTGTCGTTGCACTCTTATCTAGCAGCGGCGCCACGTGAACGCACTCTATTTATAAAATGTAAACACAACGCTAATTTGATTTGAAACATTACTGCGGTATCGGACTCGGGCGCACTCGCTCCTGACCAATGAAGATTTGCGGAGGTCCAGATTGGCGAGTTCCTGTTGGGCGACTGGTGTCGCGTAATTGTGGTTAAATGAATCGTGTGCTAGTACTGTTTGTAGGTAATTACTTTGGGTCTCGGTATCTGGTGGCGGCACTAGTGGGTTTGGCTGGCGACAGCTTGATAACGTGACCTTGAGACGCTGTCGCGAATGCCGGCCGGCGCTGGAGGCGCACGAGCTCACGGAAAATATTCAGACAAACAACGATAATGGTGTGCTCTCAAACACAAATGATAACAATGATTTATTAATTATTAAAAAAAAAAAGGAATATTCAATAATTTAAAAGAACTTAACATCTTTTGTTTATAAATGAAATAACATACGTTTTGCTTAAATGAGTAATTTAGTGACCGAATGAATTAGTAACATTTAGTGACTAATTCATTCGGTCTATGGTCTCTAAACATTTACTGATTTAATTTACTTAGAAAATTCATTGTTTATCTCAAGGAGGAAAACTACGCTATTTATTCAAAGAATTAAATAATTGTACAATGAAATTTAAAAGAAAAAGGTTGTTTGCGACCGTCCTACTCTACTACGCATATATAGGTAATATAGGCTGCTGTTGTAGTATGTCAGTGAAGTCTGTCCGGTTAGGTCACCTCGATACGGTCAGGTTCGAGGTACGGCCCTTCTCTGCTTGTGCGCTTTTTAATCATACCTAAAGTTTACTTTTGTTGCGTTAATTTTTAAACTTTTTTCTAAAATGGTAATAATTTATATTCACATCAATAATATAACTGGACAGAGATTTTTTTTAAATTAAATTATTTTATAATAATATATTGGTATAATGGCCTTCAATATTTTCTGCAAGTTAAAAAAATAAAATCAAAAGACTACAAAAATTAAGAAGATTTGGGATTCTCATTTGCACTTACACGAGTTTGCATGAAGAAGCGGTTGGCGCACAATTAGCGGCCTCCATCTCTCCTGCGTTAAGCAGCGCGGGTGTGAGCGAGATAGAGTCAATTCGCATCGAACTAACCGGCCATGCGAGATGCTCAGTCGTATCATAAATATTAATCAGGCGCTGGTGTCAACAGCCACCGCGTAACGTGACACCGCCGCGATCCGCTGCTCGCCTGGTACTTGTGTAGCCAGACGAGTGTATACTACTGACACCGACGATTGTAATCAATCGAACGTTTCTATCGCTACAAGTGTAACCGTACAAAACATATATATATAATATAATTAATGTTTGTTTATCTTTCTCGTTTTGTTCTAGAATTATCTAGAAAATAAAAAATGGACTTTCACAGCTTCTGTAACAAATAAACAACAAAAAATTTAGATAATAAATTATCGTATGCACATCCGTTTGCGCTTGCGCACTCAGCCATGACCTGCCCCACAATGCACTGTGGTCGCGATATATGATGATGGATTCCTTTATTTCTTCTGCTATCGGTAATTATAAATGATGGTTCAAGAATATTTTTTACTATACTAGGTTACTGGATATGCCTGCGACTTCGTCGGAAGTGTTGATTAATAAAAACCTTACCTATGAACTAATCTTATTTATGAATTGATTGAAATAAAAAAAAAACTAAAAAATGGATGTTTACCAAATTACAGTAGTGAAAATTGTATTTAAATCGGTTCAGGCATTATCGTTTACAAACGCACGGATAAACAGACAAAAAAAGTTTCAAATCATTGTTTTGGGTTTTTTACTTGAATAATAAATCTTTTTACATTACTTCGATGTACAGACTGCAACCAGTTCCATTTTATTATATGTATAGATTAAATAAATGTAGATTCCCAGCATTTTTGTTTGTCTTCAACAACATATGACTCTTGTTTGCGTTTACTGTATTGTATTTGCTCCAATTAGGTTTATATGTGAAAACCGGTGGCAACCGGTCATAAATTCTCAACAAACTTTTCCATTAAATTTAAAATACATTAACGATAAGTATAACAAAGATAAAAATAACAATATTCAAATGCCGTTGCGGCACAGAGTATTACTGTAAACGTCTCAGTTCAGTGTGGGTTCGATTACCACTCGGGTTCATGAATAATTTAACATTAACTCGCTCTGGTGATAAAACAAAACGCGGCGTTGAACTCCGTCAAAAAAAAAAAACGTAATATCTCTTTATGCGATGCGTGAGGAACGGAGTTTCCTATCTTGTAAAGCTAAAATATTAAACAAAGTATAATATAATAAATATCGGAAGTTGCTTCTTAGCATCACCGACCTCCGCGCTGAATAAATTCAATAAAATAATTAATATTAATATAATTCGTGAAACTCGTATCTTCACATCAATATGCGGAATCTTATCACCAATGATTGTATTAAAATTTAATTCCATTATGTGTTGTTTTGTTCTTATAGAAACTAGTGTTAAGACACTCCTCACTTCTCCTCCGCCGAATTGTTGCTTGCTTCTTTCTGGCTCGATTGATTTGCTTTCCTGTATTAATGTTATGAGGATTATATTAGAACTTAGTGTCGAATCACTCTATTTCACATTACCACATTTCATTTGTTTGTTTTCTTTTTTAATTTTATAGAAAAAAAAGAACAAAATAGTCTTGCCATATTATGTTCAATGTTTTGTAACAAAGAGTAACTTAAAAAACGGACGCGTTATCTGAAATTATATAAATGATTAAACCAGTTTCGAATCCCTTGCAGGGTTGAGCATAATAAAGGTTTAATTGCTCAGGTTGTCACAGAATAATGTTATTTGCATGTGTATTCATATAAAATAATAAAGAAAAAGTAATGTGAAAACAGGTCTTGGTCAGAAGGCGCCAAACCTTGGAGAGATGAGGGAGGGTTCTGAAGTAAAAGAAATTGATGTTTATGTAGAAGAGAAGATATTCTTGGGGCAATATTATTTTATAACACTCTGAAATTATGTCAATCTTTTTTAAAAAAAAGTATGTATTTAACCTATAGTTGAAATCGAACTTACGACCATCACGAGAAGAATAAATATCTTTAGTAATTACAAAAAAAAAATTACAAGAAATATATGCAATGATTATACACTATGGAAATTTACTCAAAAACAAGATACTCGTAGTAACGCTGTATTTTTTTTTGCCGTTGCGTGTGAGCGCACATGTGCGGTGGGTGCGGACTTTTTTGCACCATTGTGAGATATCGTCGTCGTCAAGACTTACTGTTTTTCTTTTTTACATACGACCGACCATACTGTAGTATTTTACTGTCTAAATGTATTAAAAAAAAATTTTTTGAATGGCGGTTTTAATATGAAAACATAATAAAAGCGTGGTTATTAACATATGCAATTATTCTTTATAAAGCGAATACGTCATAAGTATAATATATAGATAAATAACATGTATAAAATGTAAAAGTAAACGAAAAAATAAAGAAACATTTTTTTTTTAAATATTCATTTGACACGTCCATTATAGTGATATTACATAGGAAAAGTGCAGGAAAACGCATGTTCACTATTAATTTGAATAAGGAAGCGATAGTATGTCGTGTTATTCAATTTGTGACCTTATCACCGACGGAGAGGGTCTCAAATCCTATAATATGTTGATAACGACTTGCACCGAATGAAATCTAAGTGGATCGTAATAACAGTCACGAGTTATTGCGTAACTACGGAGGCTCGAACAATCTCACAGCGTTCACGTGGAATATTTAAACATTTTTGCACATTGTCTGTCTGTCTGTGTGTGTATCGCCCTCTGGCTTCGTCTTCCGGTTGCCTGTCTGGATACATTCATTGACATTTTAAACATATGCTAAAAAACACCAGCTAATATGTAACTAGAATAAATTATTGAAATATATATATATTATATATATAATACAACTATTGTCAATACTGTAATATCACTCTGTAACTTGTTTCTATGGGGAAATGTCGTATCTTTTTCCTTAATGTAATTTAGGCGCAGATATCATTTTGGGCGGTCAGGTTCTACTGAATATCTCCCATTTCAGTCAAACAAATCGAAGTAATTGAAAAATTACCTATTTTGAACGTAAAACTATTACAATAATAAAGCTAAAAATTAATTATAATTACATTTTTGATATAATTGCTGGTATATTTATAATGAGACAATGGTTGTTATAGAAAAAATCAACATTTTAACTGATGAAGTACCCATCTATAGTAAAAACAACAAGAATTCGCGTGAAGCAAAACCAAAGTAACATATAAAAATGCTAATTTCAATGTTAATTATTATGCCAAAACTGCGAATTACAAGTTGCGCCTCTGACTTCGTGTTGTTTTTGCTGATTTATACGATAAGTGATTATAATTTACACTTACGCTGATGGTTTCAGATTAGATTACACAGTCTGCATAAACCTATTTAATATATTTTATTTAGTTAGTACTATGTACTTACTTGAACATAATAAAGTCTATATATTTTTGTATGTATAACATATTAGAGTTAGCAAAGGGGCTAAAAAGTTTCATCTCAAATTGGTACAGTTTATCATACGTCGTAAATGTGTGAGAGACCGTCGTCGCAGAGGATGTGGGTTCAATTCCCACTCGGAGGAATGAAATATTGAATATTTTCATTTCTTAGCGTCTAGTAAAGAGGCTAAGCGGCTAAATAAAAAAAAACATACACACTAAAAACATTTAAAAAATGCATTTTCCTCAGATCTAAAAAAAAAAGAAACTGGAGAAGATCTCAGAACACGTCATTGCTGATAGACACTTACTATAGGCATGTTAAGTAAATTCAAAATATTCCTCACACAACAGAGTCCCGAGGCATTGTGATAGATATGAGTGATGGATGAGCTGTTATCAAACGCTGATAACCTTCTGTCGTTTTCCCCTACCACTGTGCCTTCGTTCGCAAACGTTAAAACAATTTAAAAAGTTATAATATGCTTTAAATTGATAACCGTATATTGCATAGTAAATATACGAATTCATATTAACGTAACGAGTAGTCAGTTCAATACAAATTCATGTGAATAATTTAAATATATATACATATATATATATATATATTTATTCTTGTTTTACTATCAAATAAAAAGATAAAATAGTTTCTTAATAACTGGCAGACGCCGGCAGTAAGCAATTATATCTGTAAAACTGTATAAGCATATTTTGCTATGTAAATTGAAACGAAAAGTTCTTTCTAGTCGACGTTATCATTACTTTACTGTCTGTGCTTGACTATCAAACTGTATTTATGTCCCTCATTAAATAAATAGATGTGCTTTAAATAAAATTAAACAAGAATTTCTCTTATTTGGTCTATGGTTAATGTCATTTAATTTTTTTTTATGATAAAATATATTATTAAATTGATTAAAAAATTTAATTCTATTATTAATATTAATTTACTTATTTTTATAATAGACTAATGGAGATTAAAAAATATTAAGAAAATTATAATAAAAGTTTATTTTATTAAAAGTTAGCTTGTTGGCAAACTTATTTTGAATTTCAATTAGATTTTTAATTATATCGATTATTTGTGTCGATTTTTTTTTTATTTTAGCATAAAAAGCACCTTGTCTTATGACTACAAACCGACTGTAAGTCTACCTATTCAAGCTGGCGCGTTTGTTTCATCTATTCATTAGTGAACTTGGCTTATCGCTAGTAATGGGCTACGGCATATCAAATATTGACTGTATCAGTATCATATTACGTCACCTAGTAGGTGGCATAACTCGAAAAGATGAAAATATGTACATATGGACTGCGTTATTCAGAAACTTCGTTTGAGTTCAATAAATTTAATGAAATAAAACATTAAAAGATATTCAGTAATATACATTTATACATTTAAAATAAATTTGAATTTTTAGACACTGCGTGGTCAACACTTATATACTGCAATTTGTTCTAATGCAAGGAAATAGATAAATTTTATATTTCCACGTACTACACGCTCGCTGGTACAGTAGTATTTTAAAGTTTTTTTAAAATAAAATAAACTTTTTTGTTTTGTATGTTTATTTGTTCTTGTTGACCTATAAGTAATCCTTAAATTTGTACGGAACCCTCGTTGGGCGAGTCAGGCTTGCATCCGACCGCTTTTTTATTCAAACGTAAGACCCAAACAGATGAAGTCACAATAACAAGTCAAATAACAAATTAATATTTTACCTTATTTCCTTAATTTTTATAGAAAAGCCACAAAAGACATCACACAAAAAACAAAATTGTAAAATATATACTAAATTATCATATTATTTTATAATAATATTTGTACAGCAGGTATTATGTTTTTTTTTTATATCCCTACGTATAGTATTTAGCATAATACTGAATTCTAATTACTTAATATGTTAATAATTCGTTTCAACCAAAATTTTAGTATTATATAAAGTCATGGCGCTGTTGGATAGCGTCGCTTCTCAACTCCGAGGAATGGTGATTAAATTAAATTATATAAATTTTCTCTTTCGCAAGATAAAGCGCGGCGTTGAGTTCCGCCACTCAAGATGAACTATTTCGAAAATGTGTGTTAACTTCGGTAAAAACTCGGTTCTCTATGCCTACACATATCTAAATTTTTTTTTGTATCAAACTCACATTCATTTAATAAACCAAGGCCTTTATGCTTATCAAATATTCCTTTATATAGTAATATGAGTTAAATAGAAATTATTATAACTTATATATAATATAAACACAACTGTTTGAATATATTAATATAACAAGTGTTTATAACTATTCACATTATCTGTTTATCGTTGATTCAATAAATAAATAGATAATGGTATTTTATAGGCCGTAAATAAAATAGTATTATGTTAAATAGCGAGCTCTTCATAGCTAATTATGCAAAATAATAGAATTTAATTTTACAGATAATTTTCTATAATATTATGGTTATGTTGTATGTGGGATGCTACTTTTCTATACTATTCTACATCATGTTAATTGTTTCTATGTAATATGCGACTTAATTATTTCTATTCATTCATTTACCATTTGACCGCAGATAAAAGAAAGTTCTTTAATAGAATTAAAATGTACATAGAAAATAAACGCTAACCAGTGAATGTAGAACTCCGTTTTCGCTCGTGCGTCGTTTCAAGGTCAAGGGGGAAGGCTCGACCTCGTTTCCATGGGATCGATGGCTGCCCCAAAAAAACCTCCTGAAACTGAACTGAAGGCAGCTCGTGCGTTTTCAATGTCAGCCTCGTAATTGCTTGTTGCCATGACAGTGGAAATAAATATTTTATTTAAAAGGATCACGATTCGTCTCTTTTGGTGTCTGGAAACTTTTATTATTTCGTAGTATATGATTTTTTTTTTATAATATATTAAACATTACTCCGTCATGCTATGTAAATAATTTAATATAATAATTTATTCATAATTAACATAACATTAGTTGACGTGCAAATTCTAATAACTGCTCGATAATTTTCAGTAAGGAATTAAAAGTGTCACAAAGTGGCATTTCAAATTCGAAACCAATGTTCGCTCCCACGATAATATATGTTTATAACCACTTACGTGCCTTCGGCATAATATTAGTTATAAATTTGCTACATTACTGTCTTGTGACACTTATTTAAGACTAATTTAAAAATATATATATATAATGTATAATCATTTCTTTTTCGCAAATTATACACTTTAATTGTATTTTATAAATAAAGCCAAAATAAATAAAAAACAAAAATTGCTCATTTGTTTTTTTTTATTTCCGTCGACACACAGATTATTTACAAATTATGGAATTCTGCTATTTGTACTGGAATTAATATCAAATGTTTTTTTTACAATATTTTCATTGCAATAGCCACTTCCCTCTAGTAATCTAATTAGTTTTTTATTTGGACACACAGACGGTATAACATTTATGATTCTGCATACTTATCGATATCGTGACATATCAACGTTAGGACTAATATTGGTTGACGTCATGATAAAATTTGACATTGATAGATAAAAACGACACTTACAAACTTTACAGCGTTTGTTTTAATTAGGATTACAAAATATTTATCGTACTGCATACATTTGCTGTAGCCATGCGGGCTTTTTAGATTTTCATAGATTAAACAAATTTAATGCTAATTAACGTGTAAGTAATTATTTCAATTGTTATTTAGTATGCGCTAGTGACCTCATATTTGTGTTGATATTGTAAACACTGCAAAATTTACGTGAGGCTAATAAATTATTATATTATTAAAATATATATGTAAGGTTTCTAAAACTTGTTTTTCTTTTTTTTCCAAATGATTTTAAGCGCGAACATATTTATCTTAGAATCGTTCACATATACATTGTATTCATAAAACATAAGTTATTTAATTTATAAAATATTTCTTACGATCATTATTTCATTCATGTACCTGTTCACCCAACAACTCTATACTCTATATAGTCTATGATAGGCAAATGTCAAGATAACCGTAGACTTCCTTCTTTGGTAGCGTAAAGTGTTACGAAACCAGCGCGCGCGCATTGTCAGCCCACTTCCTCGCGTCTCAACCTTGACTGTGACGCAGCGAACATTGCATTTATTATGTTAAATATAATTGCTCTATTGCTATTGTTCGCTTCATCTGTTTCAAGTATATCATTATTGAGTTTTCTTCTAAATATAGATATAATTTTCTTTTCTTTTCTTCGTGATTCTTTTGCATTTATTAAGATTAAACTTTTCGACTCATCTTATTGAAGTGGATGGGAATTGAAACAGTCGGAAAGGAAAAGAGAATATGAAATATTATGGGCGTAACTTAACACTGCACTTTGTCCAGCCAATTCGGCAAAATTTAATTATACTAAAACTTTTGTAAGTGGTGTTCGAACCAACGGTATCGGATTTACAGGGACTTTATTTATATATTTAATCCTGACATTTTGGAATTAAGATTGGGGAATATCTTTAATTTAGTTATAAATAATAACTAAAAACACAGGAATATTGAAAATATATTTTTTATAATAATGGTTATAATTAGGCTATTAAAACTTTAAATATTTAAATTAACATCGAATATTGTACTAAAATGATTATAATGTAGATAAAGTATTTATCTTTTACATAACTTTTTCACGTAATCTGTATTATGTCATATATTGTATTACATGTGTAGTAGACATTTATTTTTAAATAAGTAAAACGGTTAATGCACTTAAACTTGTTTCTCGTTAATTCTTATTTAAAAGCAACGCTGATTTTAGCGACGTTGCAAATTTATTACATAACTTTAGTATAATATATATCCTATACGATATGAATCAATAACAGTATAGCCATTTTTACGAATAATGGAGAAGTGTAAGCAGAGACAACCTGGGAAGACACTTCTACTTTCCGCTTTCCACTGAATTCTGGTGACATTGCGTGGGAATGAAACCTACAACCGTCGTTTTTATTCAACATAATGTTTTCTTACATATTAAGACAGCCACAAACATATACACATACGTCGCTGTGTAATATAATATCAAATAGTTTATTTACATTGTAACTATATAAAAGTCCACAAAACGAAATTAAAATTCCCTTATGCATACGTCCGCAAAAAGAATTCACAATATAGAGAATCGTATAGTGGCTGTCTCGCAGCGGCGCCACCCGTCCACCGTAGATTAATGTTAATAATCTTAATCATTTTTGTTAATTGGTACAAAGCATCTCATACTAACAATTGTCGACAGTTTTATATGTGGAACAGCTATTTTTAACACTTGCCATTTGGTTGATATATTTGTTTCTAAAATTAGAAGGTAGGTAGTTTAAACTATTATATTGTATTCATAACGAATAAATTATATTTACATGGATAATAATTAATTATTTCAAACGTTTTGAACCCACCTTGAAGGACCTTTTGTTTTCATTATAATAGCAGAAATACTTCCACGAAGGTTGATTTTAATCCACTTTTCTCTCAAAGAGGATTCTGAGATCGCGTGTTTAGTCTAGAATACCGAAGTGTTGAGTCGAAATAGAACTCTCAACTATCGCATTAACAGTAACGTGTTGTTCTACTGCGCCACGAGAGTCACAATTTGCGTACATATCTCTACAATATTTGGTACATTTTAATATGTTGTAACTAAATATATTATGTATTGTCCGCCAAACTAATAATAATATTTCAATATTCTAATTGGAATAGGGCGCCTAATGTTTACTTATCAACTTTCATTACAAGAAAAGAAATGTTTGAGAAATGTAATTTTATGGTTTCAATAAATAGCTTGTTGCTATCTTGTCTGAAGGTCCTAGGTTCAAACTTCAAAGCGTATTAATAAATACAAACAATTACGAAACACACGCAATGACATCCTGTATATTAATTAATTCGGTTTAAGAAAGCTGAGAACAAAGTATTTTTAATATCAGATAAATATAATATACATACCTATATATGGAATTAAAATTATTTACAAATTATATAAAAACTCCAGTTATATGTTGTAATACTCATATGACTCACTTACTTTATTGGAAAAAATCTGAAACAACAATCGTGGATAATCAATGATGTAATAGTGAAAGTAAATAAATAAAAATGCACAAAACCGCAGGGCATTCACTAAATACTGTTGATTTTTACAGTTTATTACAGTTAACATTAATGTATATATAATTTGAATCTAAACCTCACCTGTAAATTAATAATTACATACATATTCTCAAAAAGTTTTTAGTATCAAACACACTTATTTTCCATAAAAAAAATTTAGCTCTAAGCTCTATTTTCATCTAAACAATTCCTCATTTATACTACTATTAACTACAACGTAACAACATTTTAAACATTAGATTTACATGAAAAATAATAATATAAATAATAAAAAGATTATATTATTAAATATGAATTTAGATTTTATTTTTACGTTTCATATAGTCTTGTATCATTTACCCACAGGCATTCTATAACGAAGGTTACAACAAGGCTGTATTACTAAGTGACAACCCGCACCCGTTTAACGGCTGCAAGTAATGAATATAGGTATTTATTTGGCTTTTGCTCGAGACATGTTAATTTCATCGATTATAAAAATTGAAAATTACACTGAATAAGATGCAATTGGATATTAAAATTACGATTTTACTTAAAATATACACCAGAATGGACGGTTTACGCCAAAACAATCGAATGAAAGTTTACTCTTGAACTTGGCTTGAACGCAACTTAATCAATTGACTGAGAATTAATCATATACTTACTATTACACAAATTAAATAAATTTTACATTTTTAAATATAAATTCTTGTAAAAAAAGACATTTATTTATATGAGAATTGATGAAGACAAGTGGAACCGAATAATATAGCTTGTATTGGAATCCATATGAGCGAAATTCCAGACCACATATAAAGGTCCGACGTGACACATCTGCCAACCAGTCTTTTAAAATACATTTTATTTCTCATATGTTCTTAATACAATATATTGTAGAATGTATGTATTTTGAAGAAGTATAACAACAAAATATTTTCAATATATTGAAGTTTATTGTCATTTCTGTACTACATTTTAAACAACCTGTATAATTTTAAACGTTCAGTATAAAATTGAGCGAAAAGTGGGGAACAGTGTCGTAACTTTAGGTTCCCTCTGTCTACTCTGCCATAAGCGAGATACAACTTAAACATATAAAACGCTTATTTTTTATTTATTTATAATATTAATATTTTATTTTATTATTAATATTTATTATATTTTATTATTAATATTATAATTTATTTATTTATAATATTATTGTAAAAATAGTTAAAACTATAAGAAAAACACAATTTATAATTATAATAAGTATAAAATAATTTATCAACCTGCTGTTACTACTGTAACTGATATAACTAACTATCTGCGGCACTCGCTTGTTTACTTTAATTCTATCCCACTACGATTCTTATCAACACATTGTTTCTGCATAAGTATATATTGCATTAATGTCATGTTAATTATTAAATATTATATTTTTCCTTGGACTAATCCAATTTAATTTTTAAGCGTTAGTTGTATTATTGAAAAATGGAAATGCGTATACATCTGGAAGAAACTAAAAAATATTTCTGTCAAGGATAGTGGTAAAATATTAATTAAAATGTAGGAAATGGGTAAATGGATTAGATTCCCTTATATAAATATATTTATAGTGATATATTTATATAGTAGGCTTAATATTTAATTAATTGTTACTTCATTTATAATATATTATTCATTTTACAATTAGGCATTAAAAATATAATATATATTAGATTTTTTTTTCATAATTTAATAATGTCATTTACATATTTTAAAATGAAAAAAGTATTTAATTCTCTTCATATTTCCGTTGCGTTACGTTGCTATATGTTTAATTTAAGTTAAAATGTATAATAAAAGAAGTAATATAATTAAGTAATTGCTTATTACGGAGTAAATGACTACTTGTTTTATATTATAACTATTAAATATTTTATTCCCCTTCTGGCACAGAGGCAAAGCACGACATAGAGTTTCACCACTCACACTGGACTTAACAATAGATGCACAGATTCCCTCCTTCCAAGAAGCTCAAAAAAATAAAACCTTCGATTCCCAATTCATTACTTTACTATAAGATAAAGACTTTTTTTTTTAATTTCACAGATTGTTTAGCATATTCGACCTCTGTGCGACTTTGTATAAGAATTACTTAAAGAAACTCGAATTGCGGAAACAGTGTAATATATTTTTTATATGCTATGTTGTAACTTCACGGTCAATGTCGACAGGTCGGCCTTGTGGCTCCGTCGAGCACGTCTCTTAGCCGAATGGTTATGTAACCCATCGATTAATCTACTAATGTATGTAAATTGTGAAATTAAATTGTATACATACATAATAGTCGAAAAATAAAACCGTATGCCTCTCTTGACACGTTTACGTATAAAATATTACTAAATCACGCATGCACATAATAAAGCATGTATAGATTAGGTTTTAATATTTATTTTAACTATTACGAAATGAAAATTGAGCCGTAATTAAAAAAAATATAATCAAGAAGTTGACACAGCACATTTACAACATCAAAAAAAAACTGACGACTACATTTCAGAATAATATCGCGAAATTATATATACATTTGCATTTTAAAATTCCAATACTACGAACCATACAATTAAAAAATTATTTTCTTTTTTTTTACAATAAACAAAATAAGAAAGGAAACGAATAAATCTTATAACAATTACAACATATCTACTAGATAGATAACCTATAACACCTATGATATGTCTGCGCAGAGTCAGCTCAAACTGCAACGAGTCAACGACTCTTCATTACACGTCTACTTCAACATTACTACTATCAAGTAGCGTCATTGGTCGCCGCGACCGTATATTTTTAGCCTAGGCCGCACTAAAAATAGTTTACTGTACAAAACTTATTACTGAATTAATATTTCTAAAAATGGATCGTCTACGCTGGTGATAACGCGGTCGGCCGATAGTACGCCGGCTGACGCAGCGCCGCCATGTTCCTTTGTTTTTGTTTGTGTTGACGTTTTTTTTTCTTTTGCTTTTTGTTTTTGTTGTGAGATTTGATTATAGATTTTTTTCTTTTGTTATCAGATGTTTGATAAAATAATGTGCGGTTTGTGTATGTCTAAGGGGGGTGTGAAAAAAATATTATAATAGTAGAGATGTTTAATTTTAACATCTTATATCTTAGTTTTTATAATAGATATACCTATATAATTTTTTTTCACTTCACGCATATCCCACAGGTTAGACAGAGGAAACCGAATGAAAAAAGTGAAAATATTAAATTTATCTAAACATAAAGAATTATTTAATGATTATCACGCGCTTTTCTCGTTATTTATTATACACACAATATAATGTATTAAACAGATAGCCATGTTTGAAAATGGATAGTGTAGTTATTCAGTTTTAACTGCGGTTACTGCTGTAAACACTTGAACGCTTACTATAATATGGAAAGCACTTAAAATGGGTATTTAAATGTAATGGCAGAATATTCACATAGTTATAAACCGCTTCCAAGATTTCTTAACTCGTGTGTATATATTGTATTTGTAAATTATATTGTTACGGTTTTTTTATATGTATGTATGTATGTCTGTATGTTACTCATATAAAATGTAATTGATATTCTTAATGTGTGTTGTTGTGGACTAATGAACAATGGATTTAAACCGTTGTGGCTCAACATGAATAGGATTTTAGAATAAATATGAGAGTGTTGGGCTCAAACCCAAAAGAGATACGGAAATAGTGACGTTTATATTATATATATTAACTATTTTGTTTTCTTCCATTTGTTTAGACATATTTCATAACTAGAAGTCTTAAAATAAACAAATAGTGTACATTAAGGATTCGCTCTGGGAGTTTTCTTTTAGAAATATTAAGTATTAAGCATTCTAGACGTTAAATCATTCTATGCATTTCCGTATTATCGAGTTTCCTTCAGAGCCACTTTTAATTCTAGTGTCGTGACAATCTTATTTCCTTTATAATTAAACGGCATTTTCCTTTTGTTCCAGGTATGTATTGCTCTGATGTGATCCACTTTGCTGTTTGAGCGTCGTCGGCGAAATACTTAGAAAGCATCTCATGCTTCATATAGCACGTCAAACAAATTTTTAAAAGTCTTACCAGAGTTTGTATATAGATATCTTTACAAGAGGTGAATGCACAAAGTCGTTATTCTTGTTTAGTATAATATATTATAAATATCATAAATTAATTAAATGTTCATCGCGGCACTGTGGACAGCTTCTCACTGCAAACACGGTGGATGAGGGTTTAATTCTCAGACGAGAAAATTATTCTTACCCTGCCATGCACTGAATAAATCGATAATCTGAATAAGACATCAGAAGAAGACATAATTTATCTTTATTTTACGTATCCATTTTGATGAAACTGTCATTCCACTCTACATCAAGACACATAATCTTCTCTTTAAGCAGTATAGTTACAAAATAGAATACAAAATAATTCAGAACAGTTCAAATTTATAAGAAAATTCACATATATATAATATTCTTAGTTGTATTTCCGAAACAATTATACTTTTTATTTCTTTGTATAATTTGAGGCTTTATTTCGTGCAAAGTGTGTCAAATCTTTTGTTGACGTCACACCTCAACATTTTTTTGGGCCTTACAATGCCCTTATGTGTAACTGTTAACCGTTGATCAAATAACTCATTTACAAGGTCAGTTTATACTGAAAAATATATATATTTGTAAGTCAATGGTGTACTATAAATATATTGTGTATTCGATATTTAAAATTTACATTTTTAAATGTGTCTGTTTATAGGCAATAACATTTCAAAACCTACTTAATAAAATACGTATAGTACTCTGATTTCTTTATTATATGATTATTTAAAATTCTCTTATACAGTATGTAATCGAAGCACTCTTTCTATTTCTCGTATCATACTTCCATTTCCTTTGATATTTTTCTTATAATGTATTCAAAAATACTTTCATGGGGGAAACCGCAGAAATATTAATGTAAATTTCTCTAGTTAAACAAGATAAACGTCAACGCCAACGTCGATCGTGCTTAGAGATTTAAAATCTCTAAACAAGCATAAAGATAGAGAGAAAGAGTGATATAAGAAATATCTACATTAAGAAATCCTAAGATATTACATATACTTCCGTCTGTTTAGTATTTACCTAAGTCACAATAGATCTCATTAAAATGTTTGACCGGTAGGTTTGAAGGCTGTTTCAGATTATGATGATCTCATTCGCTGAGGAAATACCTTAGCAGGTAGGCTGCCGGCCATGGATTTTGTATATGTAACAATAAAATCAATAAATTTCTATGTATTGTTTGTATTAGAATTGTTTACTTCAATTGATAAAAAAAGAACAAAACAAATTAATTTTATGAAATTATGGCTAGGTTATGTTAAAAATTAACCTTAAATATGTAAAGTAATAAGTAATGTAATATATAAAGGTACATATTATATATACTCTGAAAAATAATTAATAATAAATACAAACATATCCACGTACATTCAAAAAAGTGGAAGATTAAAAAAAATGAGTTGAGCAACAGGTTCAGATATTTGTGTACCATAAATCTGCCGTTTAATCGAACACAATTAATTTTTTACATAAATTATGTGTTTTCGAGAACCTTAAGGTTGTTACTTAAATTAATTTTTACATTCTCTTAAAGTTTTCTGTTCATCCAATCATAGTGTTTGTTTACGTTATTATAACATACATCAGTGACGTATAAATTAAAGGGCGATGTGAACTTTCAAGGCTGCACTAAACCAGAAAAGTCCATCAGTCTATGCAAAAAAGCACAAATCAATTGCGCCACAATGATTGAATGTTATTTAAAACGCATGTTTAAGTAAGTTTATTTGTAAATGATATAATTCACCACTAGCAGTATGAAACTTAAATATATTCAAAGGTAAATTAGAATTAAATTTTTGGAATTAATTTACATTATAATATGAAAATTCACTGACATCTATTTATTGAAAATTGTATTCAACGGAATTCTGCATAAGAAATCTCGCAGTTCACAATGAGATATTATTATTCTGTCTTTGAATCCTAGTTTAGTTAGTTAATAAGCTTGCAGATGCAGCGCAACGGGTTGCAATTTGAAGTCGTTGCTACAGCGCCGACCGGTCCGACGCAATTAAGCGACACTGTAAAAGCAGCTATTAAGTATAATATTTTTACTCGCCCCGACAGTCTCCATGTATATAAGATCTTTATGTATACAAAATGGATGTTATCTATTAATCGCGAGGTCTAAGAACGTCTCCACCACTCCAACTCCAAGTCGATTCTACTCAAACTTTTACCTTTTTAGTTGGTTTTTACCTCAATTCCCGTTAATTACATACATTTTGTGTAAGCTTGTTGTTATTTATATATTTTTTAATATATTTATTGTGATTTATAATATTTTTTCTCATCGATTTTTCCTTGAAAATGACTTTTTTTAAATTAAATAATATAATTTCTTGTAAAATTTTAATATTTTGTCTCTATGTAGAGTTGCCGTGCAAGAGGACTAGTAAAAGCCTCGTTATATTTATGTTAATTATACATTTAAATTTTTAAAAAACAGATGTTAAATAAGATATTTAGATCTAAACAGGTCTGTTATGTAAAATTTTCAATAAAGTCAGCAATAAATACTACAAAAAATTTAAAACACTTGTGTAGATTTATTGACAACTCAATTATTTTTATTTCATGGTCAAAATTAGGAATTTTTTTTAATAATAAAGTTTAATTTATTACAATGTATAAAGAAGTTGAAGCAGAACTCATATTTAATATAGGTTTTGCTATTTGGATAGGAATGTTCATTAAATTTTAAATCGACTTTGCCATCTTGTCTAGGTATATCTAGCTGCATGTTACAGACAGGTGCAATCAGCCGTTTACGGTGTTGGCAACATTTTTTTTTTTCTATTATTTTATGTATAAAATATTCTGTACTGCAATGGCACAGGGTCCAAAATTATTGTAAAAAAGTATTTCCGACGATGCACGTCGTTCCCATGCATCGTCGCGTAGTTCACGAAGGTTTTAAACTTTTTTCCCAAACGGGTCTACAATGAGATTCTGGTTTTGCAAGGCGACTCGCAGTATCGATACTCGATAGTGCCGTCTCGATTTTATCATTATTTTTCGCATGTTAATGGTTAATATAATCATTTAAAATGGTATTCAGGATATTTGCATTTTAATTTTAATATTTTATGCAAAATAAACAGTTGTGCTATTATAATATTTAAATCGTCACGAATTTAAGAATTGTATGAATATTTTTTTTCTAAAGCACAGTAAATGTAAATAAAGGTGTTAAAACAAATACAGAAAGAATATCCATAAAAACGATAACTAGCTTGACAAACATTACACTATGTAATGATCTGCTGAGTAATTTTTTTAGCTTTCCTACACTATATGTAGTATTATATGTATATATTCACATTAATTACTCGTCTCAACATTGTCCGTCTATCTACGAGCACGTTAAGTTTACCTACTAACTAGGTTTCCATACAAAGGCATGTCATTCCACGTCTTAGTGCACTGAACAGCCTCCTGCATGCAACCTGCAAGTCCAGTTTGGCCCAGGCCCAGCTCATCCGCGATAAAATGTTATTAAACGATTTTCTGGTCATTACTCCACTGTGACGGTACAAATTCTAGTTAACATGCATAAGATGCAATGTACGCGTAACTATATAAAACCATCATCGGCCAAGAAATGAGGTATTAATTTAAAAATAAGCGATTATAAAAAAATGTAAATGCCCTCCGTGACTAGGACAGCTTGTTTCGACCTTGGCGGCGGCCATTTGCTTTTTTTCGCGCGCTCAATGTTGCCAGCATGTCGGCGTGCGGTGCGTTCGCTTTTACTTGATTTTATTTTACTGAAGGCATCTTGTTATGCAACTTTTTTATACTTTATTTTATGTAATTTACACTTTTAATTAGTATAGCGTAGCTGGTTAGTTATATACCTATTAACTATTTATCGGGTGGTTTCAATTATTTTTTTGTGCACCTTCACGCAACTTGCGTTTTGCTCAGCCTCCTCCGCAGGATGGAAAGCTCGAGCAAAACTTTCTTTATATGTATATTTATTTATAGTATTATATTTCGCTATATTAATGCGAAAATATTGGACAATATGGGACTGCTCGAAAGATACAGGCTATTAGTTTTGAATTTATTAACAAGTCCCTTTAACTTTCACTTATTTGACAAACATTAGAATATTCTTGTTTTAATTTATGATAATACAAATACTTTTTGTTAATTGCAATAGGCGAATGCTCTCAGTATATATTTTTGTAAAAGAAAAAATAATCCAATATTTCTTTCTTCTACTTGAAGTTAATAAATAATGTTTCTTTGACAACACAATTATATTTTAATTTTTATTTTCTTAGAATCCATAAGGAAAATAAGCATTAATTACAAAAAAAAGTTCAATTTTCGTAAGCTCGTGATTAAGATAATTATTCTTGTAAATTTTTTATCTTATTGGACTACTACAGTTATGAAATTAAGGCGAAATTATACAAACGAAAATATGTTTTAAATTATTTAAATATTTATATACTATTTACTAAAAATCATAGACGACGATATTACTTATGAATAAATTTAAAATGGATAGAAATATTAATTGAACATTAAAGAAGAACTTTGACAATGGTAATACACATTATAAATAGAAATTAGAATCTTTTAAGCCCATACAGTAATATAATAAGCTATTAGCTATAACAATTGTCAGTAAAGACAGGATCGATATTCACTTCCCACCAATATTCTGGTGCTGTTCAGTGACGTATGTTATCTATCACGGGTGATGGGTCGCGTTAATCCGTTTCCAAGTTCGGATGCCACGTACAGTGGATTTGTGACGAGATTCGTTATTCGAGCGTTAAGATTAATACTAAATTGCTACTTATTAGGGCGTAACTTTGAACGTTTAGAATATTATTTTCTGACAGCGGGACCGTGCGTGTCTGTAAATACGACGTTTCTGCGGCGTTGAGTTCTGCCACTCAACACGCAATGCTTCCAGAATTCGGCAGAATGTGTGGGACGGAGTGTCTTTAACACCAAGATTCCCTATGCCTACCCTGCTGTGTGAATTCGATTTCTACTCCGAGTATTTATTGTTATTTAAAGAATTTTCATTTTCTCGCCCTGGAGACAAAGCGAGCTGTAACACATATCACAATTCAACATCTAATTACTGAAAATTTAAATTGAGGCGGCAAAGAGAGAAGTTAAAATCTTAGTAATGTTATCTTTCTGAGTCTACCTACGCTTCTATATGCTAAATATGGATAAAACTAAAAAAATATTAATTTCTTGTTCATAAAATCAATAGTTTCTAAAGTTTAATAGAATAACTGAATATTAAGTGGTGCCAACTGAAAGTGAATACGGCGTGGTTATTTATTTGTAATACACTTGTACACTGTTCTACTTGAGACAATGTATGGAATTTGTTTACAATATTAAAGTATTTGAGGTCAGTGCCTGTAAACACGACTGGTTGTGGGTTCGATTCCCACTCGAGGAAATGAGATATTTATTTAAATGTATATTTTCATTTCTTTGCTCTGGTGTGGAGGCAAAGCGCGGCACTGAGTTCCGCCACTCAACACGCAATGCCTCCAGACTTCGGCCGAAAGTGGGAACGGAGTGTCTTAACACTCAAGAGGTTCCCTCTGCCTACCCTGCTGTGTGCGGGATACAGCGTGAAGATGAATTATTTAAGATTATATTTACTTATGTATAAACAATTTATAAAAATTATAGCCCACAAATCATTCGGTTTTTTTATATCATTTTAACTAAGTGATAATTAATATAAAGTATAATTTTTTGTTGTCCATATTATAGAATTTTATTGTAATATAAAAAAATAAATGTATTATTATTGATAATGATTATTCTTGTATTGACGTGATAAGTGGGAGAAAATATGTAGAAATTTATTTAATATGATTTATGAAAGCTGTGGATGAGGAACGTGCAATGTTTTTCTTCTTGTTTTTTTTTTATGAATCTTAATTAACTTTATATTACATTATAATTTATTTTTGAATATTTTAAAATCAAATAATAATTATATTTTACAATACTTAGCTTAGGTTTCCAAAACATTTTAAATTTTAATAAAAAAGATTTCAAAGAAATTTCACGTTTTAACACGATTCATACAGATTCATTTTAATATACTTATTACAAGGGTTATGTATACTCAAGATGTTTTACTCAACTACTAAGTACATTACAGAATAGAGAACGAAAATCATATGTCGTTTGATGTTTCCCCCTTGTAGAGAAGTGAGGATGAAATCAAGTATGCCTGCTACGACGGTCTCTTAATCTATGCTTCTATAGATATACCTGTATAATTACTGTATAGCTACAGTCCACATTCTTCTAAGTACCTACATTTATTTCTTTTGTAGTTAGGTATATAGGAACAGTTTGACTGTGATGTTATGAGTTCGATTTATCTTAGGGGGGAATGGAACATTTAATATTTTCAAATATTAAAATTTTTTTTTCATGGTAATATAAGACACTCCGTTTCCTAGTTTCCGCCGAATACTGGAGGTATTGCTTTTCATATTATGTATTCACATACTAGGTACATTCAAGGACAGTAAATTAATGTAAAAACTGTTCCCCATAGGAGCGTTTTAGGGGAATTGCACTTTAGCGGTCAGTCTTAAGGTGTTATATCGAGCGTGAAGCGCGGTGTTAGTGGCAGATTGAATAAACTACTTGACACAGTTTTCTCTTTCGGGTCAGACGGGTGCCCGTGCCGTAAACAAACGCCCGTTACGACATCTTGAGATTTTAAAGAATCTTGCCGTTTGAGTTCGCACGTTTTGAACTGGAATATATATATACATATTTTTAGTTTAACTTGATTTAGTAGTCGTTACGTGAATTGAATTATTCAAAACTGCATATTATGTACGTAATATTTACTTATTTCAATTATAAATTTTGGTTACATCTATGCAGATACTTTTCAATATAGAAAAAAAATAGTTTTTATTTATTTTATAGATATATATATATAAATAAATGTATACATACCTACAGACATTATAGTAAATTTAAAAAGTTGGTAGATAGTTACAGAGGCTATGAATAATTCGTATAACGCCGTCGACAAGGAGAGCTCCACCGCGATAGCATCAGATCTGGCGCCATCTTTTGTTATTAGCATCATAAGCGACACTACGACACTACGGCTTGACAATTCCAAATTGACATTGTAATCTTAACAAAAGGTCTGACCCGCCTTATCAGTTGTAAGGAATATTTACTTACAGTGCATTTATATGTACCTTACTCGCTAACAAATAAGACTCAAAATTGTGTGGCAGAATATATCTGAACGACATTGTTCCTGTGCTACGGGGAGCTCACAAATACATCCTGCTTTGAAAGAAGTAGATGCAGAAGCTCTTTTACGTAACGGGTAATTGTATCAAACAATTTCATACGTATTACGGTGCTTCTCTAAACTTACATTAATATCATTAAAATACTGAGGTTAATATAGATTCACAGTGTTCGTACTTTAAAAAATCTAAATACATTTAAGATATTTAAATGTGGAGTACGAAGTGTGTTGACACTGTGTTCCATCAGCTTAGTCTGCTGCTAAATTCGTTCTTTAATTATTCTAAGTATAAATTCCATAAATATATCTAAATTCTCTCAAGAATTTACATATATGGCTTGGTTTTTATAAAAAAACAGACCAAATTCCATCATTTGCATGTACAACCAAGAGAATTTCATTAATATGAGCATCTTTTAGTCTTAAAAATGCAGATATATTCATTTGATAACTTATTACAACTGTTTTAATTATTGAAACATTGTATACAGATAATGTTAATAGTTTGATTAGCTCAAGGCATTTATAATATAATTATATTACATTCTTCCACATCAAAGTTGTAGATTTTCATATACTAAAATTATACGGTAAAATGAATTCGTCTGAGTAATAATTGATGGTATTTCGAGTCATATACAGGTCACACAACGTGTTTATGATAAGACCTGCTAATCTAGACCTGCTAGAGAGCTATTTTTTTGACATACCGTTATTTTCTCGTAAAAATTGATAAAATTAAGATAAAATGACGTGACATTAGAAATTAACACAAGTCCGGTTTAATTCACAAGAAATTTACAGACATATTTTTTACAAAATTATTAAAACAAATTTTTTTTAAAAAATTCTTTACCAAACGCGTCTGATTGCATTGAGAATTTACAAAATATTAACACATTTCAATTGCTCTGACAAAAAGGGAATTCCCCTAAATCTGTGATACGAACATTTTGCGCAGAAATTAAATTAGACAAAAAAAAATTTAAGAATAAAAATTTTTAAATAGTGCTAAATGGAATAAAATCGTGTAAAACAAAAAAAAAACCAGAATTAGGTGTAAATATAAAAAAAAATCGTCGATCACACGTCGTACAGACCACCACAGCAATACTTTGTTATATTCAATTAGTATGATCAAAACCGTCCCAGAGACATATTACACATTCTGTTTGCGCCTCAACCGACCACATTTTGTAGTAAAAGTACAAAATAACTAAATATTCGTTAAATTGAAGTACCCACCAATTATAGTTTACCTTGACTTTTCCATCGTAAGTCGACACTTCACTTGTATTATTAAATGTAATATTATTATTAAAAAATTAAATTTGTAATCATTATGCAATTAAATTCTTTTCTTTTTATAATGAAAATATTTTTGATCTAATTCGTTTAAAAATGTGCTAACATTTGAAATCACACGTTTTGTTAACGATTTTCAAAATTAATTTTAATTTTTTCTAAAAATTCAACAATGAAAAATCAATTAAAAAAAACAACAAAAATTCTGACTCCATCTCATTAGTTAACGTATGTATGTCGGTTTTTTAAGCTTCACGCTTTATCTGGAATAAAAATAGTGATAAGATCTTCCGTTACATACTTTCCGTTCAATTTATGAGATATTGTGTGTTGAACGCACTACCACATAGCAGAGAAATGAAAATAATTTAAATATAAAGAGTAGTGATAATTGGCAAGCGAGCAACCTACAATTATAACACTAGCTAGAGGAGAGAATGTAAATAATAAAATATTTCAATTAAATTTTATTAATAATAATTGTTTTATTAAAACAAAAATGAAACAATAAGTATGTTATTCTATGTTATGTTATACATATATTTAAATTATGTATATGTATGTCGCCTAAATGAATCACCAGTTAAATGCTATAAAGTTCCTCATCCCGTACTGGGAATCCAGTGGTTGCAGTTAATAACACTTTCCTTGTATACGGGCATACGATCTTGTGGATTTTCGCTATGTAAATATTTATTTTTTGAAGACAATTTTAAAGTAATATACATTTATTTTAACAGCATTTACCTTACCCTCTTATTTTTTTTACTCAATTAGCGTGTTTTTCACTCTGGAAAAGCATGCAAATGCAATCTTTTATAAGTCCCGTGACATAAATTATTTTTAAAATTCGAACTCGCACTTCTCAACAGATTTATATTTTCTTTTCCATTAAACTAACTAGATTCATATTAAATCATAATTTCCACCTACCACATATAATATATAAACTTAAATAATAAATGCAAAATCCAACTAAAAGAGACAGACAGACGTTCAGTGTCGATGCCATAACAAATAAGCGACACGGCCAATTAAAAACAACGATCTCAACAACAAACAACGAATGTAATCTTTTAAATACTCACACTGTTGACCGTGTACACGTATTTGCGGTTTCCTTATCAGCATTATACTAATTGTGTGTGTGTGTGTGTGTGTGGATGACGTCATGCGTGCTGTCATCGACTCATCGCTGGTGGCTGGCAAGTGACGGAGGGTACTTGGTTCATATTTGACTAAAATTTATTGATTGATATGATAAATAGCTTTAATTAAATGTTCAATTAGAGTCGCGAGGGTCACAAGCGTGTGACTGTATACACGACAGGTTATGGGTTCGTCTCCATTATAGAAAATGACATTTTTAATATTTTTGTTCACTCTGGTGTCGAAACATAGCGCTGCGTTGAGTTCCGCCACTCAACACGCAGGGCCGCCAGAATTCGGCGGAAAATGTGGTAAGTCTCAACACAACGTTTCCTCTGCCTACCCTGCTGTGTGCGGGATACAGCGTGAAACTAAAACACAAAATAAACAAAAAATAAACAATTTGCACGCATCTTTCTTACCTACAATAATCATTGAATGGCCCTCCAAAGGGCACCAGGTCGTCCATCATTTCCATTTCCATCATCTTACCAAGTACAAGCCTAACAAGTTTCGCTTTCACTGAACTTGACACAGGTCAAACGGTGTGCGATGGCACTCTAAATACAAACAAACCGAGAGGCACGTTGATGTCACATCCACCTGTCACGCAATTCTAAACCTTATCGCTGTCTGCGGCGCTGTGATTTTCCTTTTTCACCAGAAAAATTGCTTTGCATTATTACCTTCCGCAAGATCGTTCGAAGGACAGCGTTCTTTCGGGTCTCAGGCCTCTTTTTCATTGGGAAGTGACACGCTTGGCCGCGAGACCTTGCGCGCCACCCCCCCTCCCCCCACCCCCGACGTCCTACCCCGGCCGGGCTGACGTCACCCGCGCCATCTTACTTTAATGACGCGTTGCCGAGCAACTCGGTATGCGTTACGTAGAGACAAATTGACACAAATTCATATATTATTTTTCACTATTACTATGTCCTTATTTTTTAATTGCCAATTAATTTAATTGTAATGTATTCTACAATAAATAGTTATATTTCCCGCCTTAAGTAACGTAGTGTAAATAGTTTATAAAAATTTCCGAGTTGTGCAAATATTTTTCTTGTACGTGTGAATGAGATATACATATTAAATAGTCAATGAGGCGTTCACGTTTATATTGTGACGATATATTTGTACGTTTTTTTGTTATATAACAATTTTTGCTTCTGTATGTTTTTTTGCTTGTATTATACGCATATAACATTTACTTTAAGAATTTTCTAAAAAATTATAAGAAAACGCCAAGGTGTAATCATTAATCAAAACCTAGCTCTATTAAATGAAATGATTAAAAAATATGATCCATTTTACTTCATGTGAAATAGAAACGAATCAATGCAAAAATTATTCTTTAATAATTAATTTGCTCAACACGCAATGCCTCCAGAATTCGGCAGAAAGTGGGTACCGTAGTGTCATAACAGCGAGGGTTACTCTGTCTACCCTACTGTATGCGGGATACAGCGTGAAGCTGAAAAAAAAATTAAATTACTCCAAAATCATAACAAATAATAAGTAAAATAAGAAAAAAAAAGGTATAAACAATCCTTTAAAATCAAGTTCAATAAAAAGTTCAATAACTCACAAATAAATACTTACAATATTTATATGCATGTATGCACGTATATATTATATTGATGAAATAAATATTAAATTCTATGTAATTTTATTGTCACACAAATATCCATATTAACTCTTCATGAAATATTCAAGAGACAGAAACGTTTCAGTTTCAGGTCTATCATTTATAAATGATTTTTTGCCATCGACATATAATTAACACCATGTATTTTTCCATACCACTTATTAAATGCTAATAAATATTCAATGTTCTATATATCTTCATCGTAAAGTTATAAAGGAAATGACATTAAACTACAAGAATTTAGTAATTTCTCACCAGCTTTTAGTTGACTTCACGCTGTACACACAGCAGGGTAGTCAGAGGGAACCTAGATTATGTTCCTCATACTGAATAGAATATGTAATGGACACCTAATTAATTGCAAGATATATATAATAGGCTTATTGTTATTCGGGGCTATCTCTATCTGACCCGCTTGATCCTAAGATCACGAAAGTTTTCAAACAGCTCTGAATGTATATTAGATTATTTTATTATAAACAGTTAATATGAATTACGTGTACACTTTTTTGATTTGGATTTTTTTCTTTAATTTTAATATAAGTTTGCAGGAATTGAACATTTAGAAAGAAATAGAAAATATTATAAAAAAAACGTATAAAGTAGTTTTTTAACTGTATTCCGTATATTAAAGAAAAACAGAGTAGATATCGCGAACCTAATGTTAAGATAATATAAAAAAAATGTGTCAAAAATCTAGTAAGAATCACCTTTCGCCGAATATACGAGACTGCTTATTGGACGATGGAACTTAACGTCGCGTTTTTTTTACTACAGCTGCCTTGCTGTTATCTGTATATGCTTGCTTGTCTGTATTTATAAAAATAATATTAAATCATTATTTCTGAACTGAAGTGAAATTGAACCCACAACCGTAGCGCTCACAAACTGTGCCACAGCGCTATAAAGTCCCTATATAGAATAACTTAAACCATTCCCTTTTACAAAGTCCTACATACAATATTCGTAGTTCCATACAGTGTTATTAAATTTCCCTTTCGATAGCACTCCATACAACGTGGGAGTAGAAAGGAGGGTGGAGGGTGTTACACGTGCTCTCGACGAATGCATCGCCCACTCTCACTTGCCTCCTTGGCTGGGACACTGGAATTCTGGACGTGATCCCCTTAGCATTAGCGTTTGTTTATGTATAAAGGGCATATTAAATGTACTCTGATGAGATGTCTAGAGACGGAACTCAACGCCGCAGACATTATGTAAATAAAATAATATTAAATATACTATAATTTCTTTTACATATATATTTGTATGTTGTATAATGTCACACAAAGTAGTGACTTTCCCTTAAATTTTATGGACATTCGAATAAGTTTATCCATAAGTTTAGAATCAATAAAATATAGTTATTAGTCTTACTGAGTAGATTTACAGTAATTTTTCTACGATATATTACATTTACTTTTTGATCTCTACTAGAATGTACGCTTTGTTGCAACGTGCAACAACAGAACAACAATGAAATTAAATAAGCTGTAAATCTGAAACGCATATGACTAATGGATTGCTTCGTAATGACAACACTGCTGGCAAACATGCGATATCATCTTCCCTGTACAAATGTATATAATCGAGTTTCGATTTATACTGTTCAGACTTTCAGGACATATTGAATATTTGCCAAGAAACCTTGTTATTGGGGGCGTAAGGTTCATAATTGAATGTTTGTATAAACAACGTGGGCGCCCTCCCTTACTCCCTCCCCCTGGCAAGGTCACGCGGCTACAGTATAGAGGGTACAGAGGGAGATGAAACAGGTGTTTGTGAAAAGTGTAGAAATGATGCGGCAGGATTTTGTTTGTGATTTTATATCTATGTTTGCGAACTAAGACTGGCAATCTACATAAAAGTTATCATACAAATATTGATATTATGTAAGCCTCTAAGATTCCAGTGAAGCCTCAAGGATTGTTGTGTTGAATAACATACAAATAATCCTTTATGCGATACCTATTTTTTTTTCCATTTAATAAAGCGCAAAAAAAATATGATTATTAAATATAATATTTTCTTATATAGTTACATATGTAAAACGTCACATCAAAGAGGCGTACTATTATCCGTAAATATATATTGAAAGAACTCGATCAAGTGACCTGTCGAAAACAGACGGTATTTTCACACAAAACGTTTGAGCCGAACGTGTAACGAGCGTCGAGGAAACAAAGAGGACCTGAGGGAAAAAAAAAACGAATTTTAAATGCGATAAAATAACACCATATTATGTAATTTATAATTAATTATATATTTTTATAAATATTTGCAGTTATTGTAATCTCTAGACTTAACAATCTGTAAAACTATACTCTTCACTTATATTCTCGACATTTTGATTTTTAAATTGTATGTTGCACTTATATGAAGAATATTGGCGCTCCTAAAATGTTATTAATCTACGAATGTATATCTCATTTTTTTTTTCCTTAAAAATTCTGGATCCAGTGTTTTTTTAAGAGTCTGCTGTCGTTTTTTATTGTTTTTTAAAAAAAAATGTCCACAACAATGAATGACGTTTGGACAAAGACTTTTAACATATAATACTTATTTATTTACTTATTATACATAATTTATAAATCGTTTTAATTAAAAACGACGAAATGAGAATAAATTACAATAATTATAAATATCACGTACGTATGTATATACGTACATTAACTGTATAGATTTTTTCTATTGTAAAAGTAGTGTTAGATAACTCGAGTGCCCTAGTCCTTGACTCGTACTTGTGTAATGCACTCATAATTGTGTTACAATATTAGATTAAATGCCGGCGACAGTAAACGTTGTTGTAATGCTAGTTCATTACTTAATATATATATTTTTTATATTAACTTGTATAGTAGATTTAAAAAGTACAAATATAATAACAATAATTTGATCAAATTATCTATTAATATGAATAGTTAGTTATATTCGTTTACGTCACATTCCTTTTAAGCGTAGGCGTCCTCACACCCACGCTAAATATATATTTTATAGTGTAATTATAATAATAATATAAAATTAAGTATTTCTTTTTAATATATATACATATATTTTTTAAATAAATTTTATCATATATTATATATATATGAGGCCAGTCGTGACGTAGAATGGCTGAAAACGCGACTGGTTGTGGGTTCGATCCCCACTCGAGGAAATGAAATATGTACTTAAATTTATATTTCCATATCTTCGTTTTGGTGTCCAAGGCCAGCGCCATATTCTGAAGGCATTGCGAGTTTAGTTCTGCCACTCCACACGCAATGGCTCCAGAACGGATTGATGAAGCTGATTTATTTATTTTTATATATGGATATGAGTTAGTCCATTTCTTCGATAAATTTAGTCCAACGGAAAATGAATCCTGACTCCATAGTGCGCCACCAAAGAAGAGCTAAAGTAAAGAAAATGTTATAATTTAATTTAATTCATTATTCTAACAGAAAATAATATTTTCCGCAAACTCACTTAACGCTTTATGCTTTTATTATCTTTTAAAGAAAAACGTAATGAACCATAAGAAAAAAGGACAACCAGGGAACTGTTTACTGCTCGCAGTCAGCTAAGACTAAAATAGAATAATTTATATAGATAATTTATGAAAATCATTAATTTATAGAAAATGGCTAAATTAACCGTACCATATTCATCAGCTTCACGTTGTATCCCGCACGCGGCATGATTGGCAGAGGGAACCTCGGTGTTAAGATACTCCGTTCATCACTTTCTGCCGAATTCTGGAGGCGTTGCGTGTGGCAGAACTCAACGCCGCACTTTGCCTCGAAACTAGAGCGAAGGAAAATGGAAATATAAACGTAAAGAAATATTTCACTTCCTAGAGTGGGAATCGAACCCACAACCGTCGTGTTTGCGGGCGGCACCCTGGAACCTTTGCGCCACGATGGCCTCATTCATCATCACCCATATTCATCATCATGTCTCAATTAAGGACTTGTTTACTAGAAATCTATTGTGGTTTCGATAGAATTGAGAATTATCCAACACTAATAGATATATTTTTTGGTTAATTATATATCTGAAATGTCCTTATTTTCTAGAGTAGCTAGCCTAATAAAGAACAAATTAAATCTAAAAATGGTCAAATTTACATTTAATAACCTGTGACACCATGTAATGAAATATTTTTAAAAAATTTAACTACGATTTATAATTTGACCTCGCAACAAAGAAATACGGCGTATTAACTAAGATTTACCGTCACTCATATAAAACGTTTGATAATGCCTGATTAAACGTAAACGCCACGTAGCAAGCCACCTATAAACACAGTGACCTGACACCCTCCCCTGCCCACCCTCTCGCACACAGACGCAGTACTGAGCGTGCTTGAGTGAGTATATGCACATAATGCGTAGCGGACAACGCACACAATCACACGTAGGGGAAACTCGGTAAACGTAGGAGTATTACAGGAAAATATGAATCTATTAAAAACTGGTCATATAATTTTTAAAATAAAATTGTGCACTGTGAAAACAATAAATAATATTTTTGAATATTTTCCTCTTTGGCATTAATTAAATTTATTTTAAATGGTTTTGTACTGAGCAAGATAAAATGTGAAAATTTATTAATTAACTTATTTTGAGTTTTAACACATAGTGTTTCGAAAAGTGGGGAACAGAGTCTCGAACTTTACATAGCAAAAAATCCCTTTATGTATGTATAATCTATTATATGTAAGCGTTTCTATATAACGAGCAATGTGAATGAATATTATTATACAAAGTATGTAATAAATATGTACCTACATTAACTTATTTTATGTTTAGTCTGTTAGGTAAATATAAAGATTCATAGTTGCATCAGTAAATTACATGTTTTCATTATACACCGTTATTTTTTATTTACTTTTATATTATTGTCATATTGTAGTAAATGTACTATTGGTTAATTATATTAACTCTAGACTACTTTTTTTTACATTCTCACTTACTTCTGTTCTATGCTCTCTAATTTTGCAGAAAGTCAGAGACTTGCATATTAAACTAACATATAATTACATATTTAACTTATTTTTATATCTATATGCACTTTTATTATATTTCCACGAAAAAAAATCATAAGTCAAGAGCTTAAAAATCATAAGTCATAAGGCAAGAGCTATGCTGTATCTATATATATATATATATATATATATATACCCACCCAGTAATCAGGATGATTTTCCTATTTTAGTGGAAGTAAAATGTGACACAATTCTCTACGTAGCATATATTCGCGCTCTCATCAAAGCCTACTTTGTCAGAAATCGCTTGTCGATTAGGAAAAATCGAGGTCATAGGGGCTGACAGTGGGGGTCATTATGCAAATCTACGATTTACCGATCCGTGTGCTGTCGATATA
>JBAIZZ010000159.1:797419-911714 GCA_037355905.1 Heliconius aoede | reverse complement strand
GAATCGATGTTTTAAATGTAATTGGAGCGATCCTTCAAATCACAGTAACGTTCGTTGAATATATATTTGTTATGAATTGTACAGGGAAGTAGCCAGTTTGATGTTCAAAAGTCTGAACGAATAAGAAATGTATTTTCGCATTGTAAAATATTATACACTAGATGTAACTATATTTTAATACTGGATCGTGAACGTTGGCCCTTGTAAGGGGAATGTTGTACACACATATATATATATATATATATATATATGTATGTATGTATGTATGTTTAGAGTAAATTGTTAATGAGATGCGATGTGGGTGATTGTGCGTGACTATTGTATCTGTGTCCATATCCATCGTTGATTGTCGAATGGATGATTGTATGGTATTAATATTACTAATTGCTTAGCATCGAGATATCTCGAGATATCTCGAGATATATATTCTGTTTTCAACGGTATCTCTCATAATTGCCCACCTCCACTAAGTGATATTGCACTGTTACAATTCTTCCTTTTCAAATTTTGAAATTGCATTGTTTCCATTTGATCGTTTTCGGTCATTTGTTCCTACTTGTTCTACTTTCTATAACTTGCGCTTTATTTGTTGAAATTTGCTCAACTTACATTTGGCCATAGCTTACTATTATGTAAAAGCTGTTAGGTTCAATCTGTATCTATGTCGAGTTACGTTGAAAATGTTTTTTTTTTTTTTGATTTCTCTATATAATTAATGGCAAAGTTATTGCAGTCTACTTACGAACTGAGAAATCACGTAAAACTTCACCATAGAATGTTATATGAAATGAATATACACTTTGTTACCTACTATACCTATCACCAGAGTGTGCACTGACAATGTTAAACTGTAAGTTCCGTAAACGTACATTATAAAATTAATAATTTTTTCGTGTATAGTCATAGGGACAATATGTCTATTTATATGAATCACTTATAATATTCGTCTGTATGATTCGTCTGGACTTCTTTCGAATCTTTTGCACTGTGTAATTTATTGAATTTCTTGTATAAAATGTTCAGTAAGCTGGTATTGGGAGCATCATTTGCGAGGTTGTGAGATTTGCTGGCGGTAATGATTTCACTTATTAATATAATATAATTAATTATTTAATTGTAATTAATATTCATTTCGCACAATTCGTTGTGTGTTATTATTGTAAAAAGAGTTTGGTCTGTTTGGTTTCGTAGATGTATCTTACGTGTATGTTTTACCTGTATTTATCTAGCTGTGGCGCAATAGCGGAAAGTGACCGTTTACAATTATTGCATTTAAATGTCGTAGTCATAAGCATAGTCCCGAAATCTGGTCAGATTTTCGATGTGGTAGTAATATAGCCCTCTCGTTTCCCTTCCCCCTTTCCCCTATTGCTCCACAGCACTTGTGGAATCCCAGATAGATTAGGTATATAAATATACATATCCTTATTGAATACTCAAGTCGATTTCACACTTACTTCTCTTAACATCAGTTGTGCAATACATGTAACAAATCGCTTAGGTAGGTATTAGGTATATTTTTGTTTGGATTTACAAAAAAAAAATAATGCAAAATCTGTTGTATTTTAATGATATTTTTACTGATAATGATGACGCCCCCTACGAATTTTCTAGGGAGCGTCATGGGAATTTAAGTCATATAATGTATAATTATTTTTAAGATGCGGCCGGGCCAAATATTGCATTAATTTAGGTCTAACATCGCCTGTCGCGGCGGCCAGTCCTGCCGGACACGAGGTACATGAGTAACGATAACTTCTCAATGGCTGAATGAAACATTAATGTTAATGGACAGTGTTAGAAAATTGTTATAAATTATTTTGATGACTGTTCGAAAGATAATAAAGAGTTGGATGTCAATGTGTTTTTATTATTCAATTATTTTAATTATTACAATTATTATATTATAAATATAATTATAATATATCCAGGTTTAGATTACTTTGTTGTTAAAAATATAAAATAAAAGAAATAAATAATCATATTATAAGAAAACGTTTAAAGATCTGCTTTATGCAGTTGTACTTATGAATAAAGTAGATTGTAATATTATAGATTTTTACCCTTACGAGTTATGAAGAAAAGATTGACATTAAAAATTTTAAAAAAACTAAACGATTTATATGTTATGTGTTTGGTAACTGAGTTAAAATAATAAATATAATCTAATGTATTCATTTTAAAAACTAAAAATATTCTTAAAGATGTTCTCCGAAGATATCTTTAGCTTTCTCTTCCGTCTTATCATTCAACAAATCTTCTATGTCCTTTGTAGAATTATTTTGAAAAATCACCTGAACCTCTCTGTCCAATTCGACTGAACTAGAACGTCTTGAATCCCATCTATTCTCGTCAAATTCTTTATGTACGGTGAAAGATTCCTGTGTAACGTCTATTATATGGCCTTCGAGCGTATCTTGAGATTCATTGCTTGGTGATCTTGATATGGTAAAGTCACTTTGTGGTCCACTATTGAAGTATATATCTTCAATAGAATTCTGTGGCGTATTTATCAGAATTTTTGAAATATTATTAGATCTAATTTTTTTTCTACCAATGTTGCAACCTCTTGAGAAACCACCCATCCATTCCGAAAGAAGAGCTACAGCAGCCAATAGAAAACCAGCTCCGAGTAATAAAAACATGCCTTGTGTGTCCTCTAACGTTAGTCCTTTTTCTTCTATTGAAGCTATCTTCAATAAATCACTGCTTCCAACCTAAAATATTGAAATATGTAAAAGTTCTTAAAAAAAGTTTTTTTTTTTGACATAGCTAGGGATTTGTTTTCAGCAGAAAGGGGGGAACGGGGTGTCATGACACTAGGTATCCTCTGCCTACCCTGTTGTATGTGGGATACAGAGAAAGCTTACGATTGAAGTGAAGGTAATTTGATTTGGATTACTTTTTTAATAAAAAATATAAACCTGCCAAAAAAGGTTTTTTTATCGTAACTAATTAATCATATTCATTGTAAACCGATACCGATAAAAGTTTTCCAGAGCTTGTTCGTTGCATTTCCCAGCGCACCTCATCATTTAGTTTATCTAAAATTCCTGCCTGTAACATTCTTCTAATGTCGTTGCTCAATTTTGCACCATATAGGGAATTATTTGGAAATCCAATACTAACTCCGAATGGCACAAAGCACTTGTCGGATATATGCAGCACCGAGCGCTTCGACCTGCAGATTGCTTATCTTATTATACAAGTTAATTATGCAATTTATTATTGTACGACTGGTACAATAATAAATGAAATAATTTCTACATTTGTAACTATAAAAATATTTTAGCTTACCTAGTGTTGTAAATTTATGTCATTATATTTTATATTTTGTGTTACAGCTATTGAGGCCAGTCATGGCGCAGGGGCACAAAATGTGCCTGTAAACACAACTGGTTGTGGGTTCGATCCCCACTCGAAATGTATGCACATATCTAACTTAATATTAGAAAGTTAAACAAAATATATTACTCAGACATAGTAAAGTTGGATTGGACAATGTATTCCAATTCCGCTTTAGATCCTAAAAACGCGTATGGAAAGAAAAATGCTTTGGTCGTATTTCGAATACCAGCTTTAACATCTGGTACAAATTCAATCTTTTTTAACAATTTATTCGTAAACGGGTCGGATGAATTGAAAAACCATCTTTCCCAGCCTCCTCGATCTGAAAGTGGAATGAATTATATAAATAATATCCTTAATCATCATCATCATCAGGAATGATGGAGGATTCACGTACCCAAAGTACCAACACGATAAAACCCTGATAACAGTTGGTTAATAGTGTCCACCGTCTCAGGAAAAATAGGTAAAGTTACAAATGCTATAATTGATCCTGTATAACAACTTGTAATTATTATGGTAAACACCCAATACCAACCTAAAATCATAATTTTTTTTTTTATTAAAATATTATCAAAAAATCTAATTTTTAAATTAAAAAATCTTACCTATCAACAATCGTGTGGTAATCTTCGTTGTTTTGCTCCAAGACTTTTTCCCCACAAATGTGAAACAATTGGTGAACGTTCCAAAGACATACCAAAACATGTTTTCGATTTCTCCTTTATCATTCATCAAATGGCGCAAAGTGTGCTTGTCGGAGAAAGCCAGTGGAAAAATTCCTATTAAATACGTGAATGTTAACGCCACCCACACGTGCCAGTGGAACGGACCTAGAATTGCGCGGTATCTGGAAAACATTTAAAATATGCAGAAGTTAAAGTTTATCTTAATTTTTCATACACATTTGTAAAATATACAGAAAGTACTTAGTTCTCTTTACAGTTCATTACTGTCTTGTATTAGAAATTAAAATTAACAAATGCAAATATTTTACAATAGTGGAATTTGGATCCACTAACATTACATTTCATGAGAATCTCAGCAAGACAATGGTAACTAATTTATCTATTAATTAATTATTAGAGTTCAAAATACCTACCTACTAATAAAAAATGATGATGACATTAGCCTACTTTATAAAAATTTGTATTGCAGTCCGTACCCCGTATATAGCAGAGTAGACAGAGAAAGCATAATGCTAACACACTCCGTTCCGAACTTTTCGCCAAATGCTCGAGAAATGGTGCGTTAAGTGGAACTCAACGCCGTGCTTTGTCCTATTACCAACGCGAGGACAATAATTGATTATATGTGGCTAAACTATTTGCCATAAATATATAAATACAACAGTATCTAACCGGGGTAATGCCGTGGAAGTCAACGTAATAAATACAGCACAGTCTTGGGAGTGAGAAAAACTCATTTCTATATTACTAGTCCTTTCACTTGTTACGTACATTCCTGCCACACCTATGTCTGCTCTAGACATGGCTACTTCATTTGTAACTGCATCACCTGGCCTAAATTTAATTTAAAATGCATTATTTAAATTTTTAAACAAAGTAAAATTTGTGTCATTATAGTAGGTGACTAAAATCTTTGTAACCGACTTCTTTATTATGATATTGTAAAAGTTTATAAATAATAGCCAACTGTATGTTCTGCATAATTATTACCCCAGTTCTCCACTATCATGAGGCTCAATAATTTCTACCGAAAAGTTGTTTCTCTCCGCCAATAAATTTAGAATTCTAATTTCAAGCCCGTCCCAGATGACTTTAGGATTTCCACCATCGGCGTCTGTGTGAATTCTGTATAACAACGAAAATTGATGTTTTTATTATTAATTAATACTACGTTTTATTATTAATTAATCGTCAAAGAGATCATCAATTTTTTTTCAATTATAATTTGTATAAAAGCCATGTAAATTATACCTCCTAAAAGTAAATGGTGGCTGATTGGCAGCAGCTACAACAAATCTGTGACCTGCATAACCTTTCGTCATTTTTGTTGGAAATAGATTGACACGTCGTGAAAATTTTCCATGACTCCAAGAACATAGTACTTTTGGTTTACTAGCACCTAGACCGTCGGTGTATAAAATATGCGTGTACAAGATATACGCAGCTTCCTGAAAGTATTTTAATCTATGTTACATTTCGATATTTAATAAGATCTTGGATATTAGCGATTTTTACACATTTCGTATGATTTTCTTAAAGCACAGCATGTTGAATAGCAGAACTTAATGCCGCGCTTTGCCTTCGTTATCAGAGCGAGGAAATGAATCCACAACCCTCAGGTGTACAGTCGCAGCACTGGTGCACTTGCGCTACGACGACATCTTTTTGATTACATAATTTAAAACAAAAAAATTCAATATAAGTGTCACCGACTATTACCGAGTTATCATCATCCTTAAAACTCTGTCCAATCACTACTAAATTGATAAAATATCTGGATGAAGGCCCCGCTAAAAATTCTTGAACAGCCCATTGCGAAGATCTGGGAACTACTACTACTTTACTCTTAGATTGTTTACCGAGGACTTTAGCACTGCTCTTGACATCACTCAGAAAAACAATGAAATGAAAGCATTCATATTTTGGCTGAAGAAGTTTTGGCTCTTTTATCATGTTTTTGTCGTCAATACATCCATGTATAAACGACACTGGGAAACTTTTAAATAGATCTTTGAAAAGATATCCTTCACGTGCTTTAATTTGATCATCATAAAGAATAACTGGAGTACAATCATTTAGATACGTCAATGTTATATTGTGAATCAAATGAATAAGAGAAGGGGTTTGATCGAAAGTCTTAGTGTGACTTAAAAAAAATTCGTGCCACTTTTCCTCTCTCGTCTTAGGGTGTCCGTAAAATACTGGATCAGCATTTCTCTTGGTTGTTACAGTTTTCATAGTAGTATTCATAGAAAGTATTCTCTTTTTAATTTTCATCTCTTTAACATGCTTAGAAACATGTCTGGACTTTCTGTATGTCTTAGAAAAAAGTTGATGATAACGCGAAATTGATTTTTCACCTAAATTATTCAAATCAAACTTAGTAATGTAATTTTCATTACTAGAAATTAAAACAAACTTCAAATTTAAAGTGAATAAAGTTAGTATTAAAAATTTCATTGTGAACTTCTTGTCTCAGTTATTCGTCTACTACTGTAGAAATTCAGCAAATTCTATCTTTTTATAGTTATTTGTAAACCTTGATTTCCGAAATGTCATCCAGGTGTAATGATTGAAATTTTATTTTTTATGAAGTCTATACACTTCACGGTCACGCATCACAAATGCATGAGCCTTGAAAAGCTTATGAAGCTCTTCATTTTCAGGAAATCTATAGTTTGTATCATGTGATTTATAAATAAAATATGCATACACTAGGTTAGAACTAGATTAAAATCATTTTTTAAATTATTTTATTTTTATTATTTAAATATATGCCAAATTGTTATTGTTTACTGTTTTCAAGTTCATTTTTTTATGTTGTATGGGTTTTGTATGGATATTTATGCTACTAGCACTGATTAGGAAAAGAAGGATTTTTTTTAATGGAATAAATATAACGTAAAATATAATAAAATAAAACATCACAATTTACTATATCTTTTTATTATGCCGCACTGGTTGCGTCATTACATATGCGATATTTATCTACTAAAATCAATGCAAAAAATACATTTATAAGAAAAACAAGGGTCCCAATTCAAAATTCTAGTCACACGAACGGTTAAGTCCAAAGTACATACTAATAATATATCAAATATTACAGTTCATATAAAAAATGGAACTATCAATTTTAAATATTAAATCTATATTTACAATTAAACTTACAAATATTGCAATAGTTAAATAGATCTCATGCAAGCGCCTACATTCAAAATGTCATACAAAAAAAGCTTTAATTATTTAAAAATCTACCACTCTTGCGAGTGAGAATTTCAAATACATTATCATTTTGTAATGAAAAAAAAACTTTTCCCATTATTTTAGAAATATTTAGCAGTCACGTAAACATGTGCTTCATCAATAACGCGATGCAGACAGACGTCTACGTGACGCTAACAATAATATTCATTGAAACTATATGGGAGTATAGTTTTCAAATATTGAACATATTTATTATACATTTTTAAACTTCAAAGGAAATATTATTATTAAAAGAAAAAAAAAGAAACCAATAAAATTTCTTAAATTTTAGTTAAGCGCTTACAACACACACTTATATTTAACTTAATAAAAATTAGATTCTAACTATATTTACAATTGTATAAAAAGGCAGTATCAACCACAACTCTGGCAAGATAAAAAATATTTTCTAATTTTTAATATGGCTTGCATTATATATGAAAATGATTATTTTTTAAAACAAAGTAATTCAGTTTTTTTAAAACAAAGAAACATCCAATTGCTAAAAAATTTAAAAAAATAGTTTTATGATCTCGTATAAAATTAATTTCTATGGATATATCTAAATTTATTTAATTCTATTAAGAGTATTTCAGAACACTTAATAATAATAAAATCGAACACGTAATAGGAAAATATAAAGCAGAACATTCTATACGACGCAGCACGAAAAAATTAAATAATATTCGTTGATGTTTTAGATTTATTTCTTTCTAAATGATTGAAAACACACAGTATCACAGTTTCCAATACAATATAAAAGGTTAAATATATACATACATTATTGTAAATGAAGCAAAAAGAAAAAAAAACGATAGAATCGTTTGAAACATTTGCTTTGTGACCATCTAATCTAAATGGCACTTTAGTTGATGACAAAACAGTAATTGATAATAATTTTCTAGCAGAATGATCCTTGCCTCGTTGGCTTAAACACAAACACGTTATTATTAGGATCATCTTGATATGTCATAGTGTCCGACCAAAGTTTATTATAATTTTATTTTACCGTCAAAATTGCTGTAGCTTAAATAGACCAAATTTAGATTTCACTTAAATTAATAACTTAAGCAGTTCTCAGATCTGTGTACTGTAGCTTAAATCTCTGTATATTATGGATAAATTAAGCTTGCACATATCTTTATTCATACATATAGTTAATTATATAGTAATAATAGTCTTAATTTTCAAATGGAAAATTAATTTCAATACGTAACTTAAATATTTTGCAACATCCATTCAAAGTACTACAGAAGTTAAATCTAATAATAAATTAACTGTTATTAACACAATCGGCTTGAGCGTTGATCTTCGATCGGACACTAGTAATTTGTATAGACCTACTTATATTTATATATTATTCCTCGATGTCGTTATCAATACGTGATGATCTGATGCCAGTTTTACCGGTCCATGGGTATATTTCAGGACAAGGCTGACAGGTCCTCATGTATCGCACTCCAGATTTATGCCAAAGATTACATACTTTTGGATTATTACATTTTTTGGGTCGATCCTGAAAAATATATATATATATATAAGTAGTTGAGTAAATATTAATGAAAATATATTTTGAAATGCTCTACGCACTCAACATTGAATTGACAAAAATCTTCATGTTCTACTACGTCCACAATGGTTTAAAATTATATTACCTAACCCGTTAAATACGGAAAATGTAAAAATAAAATAATCAGCTTCACGCTGTATCCCGCAAATAGCAGGGTAGACCGAGGAAACCTAGTGTTAAGACTCTCCGTTTCCCACGTGTTAAGTGTTAAGTGGCAGAACTCCACACCGGAAAATGTCGAAGGATAAAAAACAATAAAAAATAAAATTACCTGATAGTTGCATTGGAATGGTTGGAAGTTGTTTAACCGTGATATAGGTGTTGGGTCTCTCACCCATTGGATAGCTTGCCAGTTCGTTATGATCCATACATCGTTCATCTGATTAATAAAGTCTAAGAACTTGATGAACCCTTCTTTGTGATGAGGCTGAGTGAACCACGCTGCGTGGTAGAATAAGCCGAATGGTGCCCTGTAATGAAAAATTATAAATGAGAACTATATATAATAGAGCAACTTTTCTACTATAACTGTTTAGATTCTTTTTAGATTCATAATTTATGCCACGTTGCTGGGCCGGAAGGAAGAAAAAAATAGCAAAAACTTCGTTTCCTACTTTTACTACCCAAATTCCAAATATTACGAATTAATACAACTCAACTCCACGGTGTCTTTCCAGAGTCGAAATATAAAAGTGATTAATTTCCACGAATAATGACCGATCTCAGAACCACTGTTGACAGTGAGACTTTACCGCACAAACCACGATAGTCTCACCACGATCTTGTGATATTGGAATTGTTGAAATATGTGAAATATGTCGAATATATAGAATATGTGGACTCGTTTCCACGAACACAACAATTTCATACTTTTTCTAGTAAATTAAATAACCAATACCTGTTGCTAGTATAATGCCTGTCGAAATTTTTCAAAATCATTTTGTAGACTCCATCCGAGTCAGGTGGGTTGGCACATGCATCTCCCATAGAGCAACGACCGCCGTTCAGATCCTGCCACATTACCATAGGCACTTCCCAAACTCCTGAAAGTTTTGTAAATTATGTATAAGAACTGCCGTAGTTTTGGGGCATATTGCGTATATTTTATTAAAAGTTGCTTTTCAAACATAATGTGCGTATTTAAATCATATATACTCGCTCGTAAAATACAGGAATACTTCCTGTAGTGCGATAGTGAAATAATATGCGAATCAAAACTTACGTCCAAAATGGTTTAAAATTATATTACCTAACCCGTTAAATACAGAAAATGTAAAAATAAAAAAAAAATTATCAGCTTCACGCTGTATTCCGCACACTGCAGGGTAGGCAGAGGGAACATACTGTTAAGATACTCCGTTCTCCACTTTCTGCGCAATTCTGCAGGCATTGCGTGTTGACTGGCAGAACTCAACGCCGCACTGTGCCTCGACACCAGAGCGAAGAAATGGAAATATAAACGTAAATAAATATTTCACTACCTCGAGTGGGGATCGAACCCACAACCGTGGCGTTACAGTCACACCCTTGTGCCACTGCGCTACGACGGCCTCTTTTTCTATTTTCTGCCAACTTCTAGAGACAGAGTATTGAGTGGCAGAACGCAACGCCACAATTTGCCTCAAGTGGGAATTGAACCTACAACCTGTCACGTTTACAGCCGCGTGCTTATACCTCTGCGCTACGACTGGTCTCAATCACTAGATTACTGTAAATATAAAAATCTAAACAAACAGTTATTTTTACCTGGATATGATTTAGTTGGGCATGGTGGGATCATGCAGTCATGGAATAATTTATAGTCCAAAGTGTACGGCCAACTTGGCGGCTTGTTTTCATAAACGGGAAGCGATGAATCATAAGTGAAATTAGAATCGTACAACATTTTAAACATTTTGTTGCCGCCAACAGACAAGAAGGGGGCTCTCATGCCTCTAACATCTTCAAGTTTAACACCACCATATGCTGATAAAATTTCTCTTTGCCCACCCACTTCCCTATTCCACTTCTTTTGAGAAAATTGCTCTCCAAAGCTATGACTAAAATATAGAAAATATTGTTAAGCAACAATTTTTATGCTAAGAAAAGAAAACAAAAAAAATTCATTGAAGTTTTGAAAATTTAAGATTTAGACCAAACCCAAAGGCTACATAAGAATGAAGACTAAATAAATATATTACAATAGATATTGAAAATAATAAGTAAGTAGTTTTTAATGTAGTGCAAGCTATTGAATCAAAAATTGTTGTTTAATATTTGTGCAATTTCAAATCTGTTATCAGTGAGAATAACCTCCAATAACTTACGACACAGTATGTGATGCCATCTCATGTCCAGCTGAATAAAGATTTTGGACTTGACTGTAGTCGGTCCACTCATGAGATACATAGAATGTGGCCGATATTGGGCAACCATTGGGGTTGACACGGCCTTTCTCGAATAAGTCGGCGTAAAGTCCCTTATTTAAATCGTTCACTGAATCATCAAATGTCAGCAGAACAATTTGTGGGATGTTATCCGTCGGTAGTTCGCCTGTTTGTCGCGGGATAGGATGTGCAAGTATTTGGGCAAGTTAGAGATGTGCCAGGAGAGGGTAGAATAGAGTTAAAGTTAAAGGTAGATAGGAAGGAAGAAAAGAAAGAAAACCAAATTAATAAAATATTATAAACCTGATAATAGCTTAGTATATAGTAATAATTTATATAAAAACATAATATGTTCGAGAAGTCTCTGTACATACAATACATATGTATATGCATAAATAGATGGCCAAGAAACTGTTAGTTATAAGTATGAGTCGAATATTCAAAGTTTAACCTCCAATTAGGCTCGCTTTTGTATATTAGACCCAAAAATGTATAATATAACCCAATGTAACATAACGAAACCTCGATAGAAAGAAAGTATCAGTTTCATCAGTGAGTTCTTCTATTAAATCACTTACGATATAGTATGTGAGGCAAATTCGTGGCCATCTGCATATAAATTTTGCACTTGGCTATAATCGGTCCATTCGTGGGAAACATAAAAAGTTCCCGTAATAGGACAACCGTTTGGGTTGACACGTCCTTTTTCAAAAATTTCTTCGTAGTAAATTTTATTTAAATCATTTACTGCATCGTCGAATGTAATAATTACAATTTGCGGTACTTCGTTGGCGCGTAAATTTCCTAAGATATACACGTAGTTTAGTTTTATATAATATCAGGCTATGAAAAACAATAGAAAGTCCAGTATTATTATAAATTACGCTTGAAAATAAGAGTGTTTGTATAGGAAAAACGTACCTGGAATGTCTTTTCCGCCACAGAAACAGTCGGGCAACAGGCAAACATCTTTCCTACATTTAGCTGCTGTCTTGTCGGGAGTCGGTTGAGGATAGACAGGTGCTGGTCGATTAGGAGGATTTGTATAGATATCGACCTCAGATACTTTTGATACGATTGCTGTAGATGGCTTCAACGTAGGACGGCTGCGACTATAAATAAAAACATACATCTGATTACTTAATCACAATTATATCTTTAAAAAATAATATCAATAAATTCATGTTTCATTAAAATAAAACATAAATTAACAAGCAATATTTTTTTTCTACAAAAAGCGAATAATTGGATATGAATCTAACGTTGGCGGTGTTCCTCTATTCGGAGTCTGTTGTGAAGACCCCGATGCACCTGAAGTGGAATAATGAGCTGAACCACGTCCTCTTGTAATCGATGGCCTGTAATGAGACGTTTGTAGAAAAATAGTTCACCGTAAATTACTTATTAGTATGCGTGATTTTAGATGAAAGCAAAAATTATATAACTTAATAAATATTTTATTAAAATCTGTGTTAATATTAACACCGAACAATAAATTATATATTTGTAATAAGTTATTTGAAGCAAATTTACAAAAAAAAAAAAAAAGATAAACAAACTATATCGTCATGCGTAAGTAATCAGATAATAATACTAATAGTAACGAGATGTACACTTTGACAAACTCTAAGTGAAAGAAACTATAATTTATGCAAAATTACACTTTGTGCACAGGTGCCTTAAAACAGTTCATATACTTAACTTTTTATAAAATAAATAAATTAGTTAATCTTTAATAAGATTCATATAATGTAAAAGAATATCGAAAAAAAATGTGCAGGAAATGAAAATGGTCGCGTCAGGAGTTAACAATTCAGGGCAACTCAACCGACTGGAAGTCCCCCAATGATATGCAAACGTAGAAAAGAATGATAAGCGATAGATTTAGATAGCAATGGGTGCCATTATCAATGTTTTTGAAAAAATAATTATCATGCCTGTTATATCGCGATGCGGAAAGTAAGGAGCATGAAGCCTCCACCGTCCGTTAATAGTTATGAAACATTAGGGTGCTAAGACTACTGGCCGGCGAGTACCTCTGGTATTTGATTTCGTTGCATTTTGTATTCACTTGCAGACTGTTGTCTGATGAACAATTGGACGATGATTGGTAACTCCTGCGCCCACCTCCCATTTTTGTCGCAGCTAATTTTATGGCGGGGTTGATACGAGAGGCACGAGTTGGAAAGGATAAACTTTTTGTAGTTGGTTTAGTTTCAATTTCAGTTTTCAAAGTTGTCGATTTAGTCGTACTAGTTGTCGAGACAATTTCACTTATATAGTCATTTATTTGTCGTTGGTAATCAGATTCTGTCGTTGTCGTCACGTCCTCTGACTTGTACGATGTAGTGTCAAATTTATAATCAGGTTTATTAAACTGAGTTACTTCACTAACGTTAGGAATATCTTTAACCATTTTTTGATATAAGCGAGATTTTTCGATATCCGACTTACCTTTTACAATTGAACTAAATTTTGATTTGGCAATGTTTTTTGAATCGTCATCAAATTGAGATATACTTTCTGACAATTCTGTTTCCGTTTTAGAAAGTAAATAGGGTAGTTCTGTTATAGAAGATGACGTTGGCCTGATTGAAGTTGAAAATATATTTTTATTATTGGCATTCGATCCTACAAATGTCATAGTATCTACTGTTGGAGTAACAAACTGAATAATACTAGGCTCTGTTATAATCTTCACATGCTTAATATTACTACGTAGAGGTTTTTCTGAAGTAAGACGTTGTTTCTTCTTAAGAAACCCTATATTTACTACTTTTTCGTCTAAATCAGGGGAAATAGAAGATGAAATACGTTCTGCAAAGTTAGATACGGAAGATGTTGATAAATTATTAATAAAAGATTTAATTACATTTTGTACTTTATTGTTGAATACCTCCGTCGTTTGATCTGCGATAGCATCTTCTACATGATATAGATAATAAGAAGGTTTTCTAGCTGCAGGTTTTGTAGAACCTATAGTATTCTGTAACGGCGTAGTTGAAGGAAAACTAGTTGTGGATGTGGAAGAAACTGTAGTAGATGTTGCCCCCAAATCTTGACCGGAATTTGTTAAAGTATCTTTTTCATTATTACTAAGTGTATTTAAGTGTTTATAAGAAGTTATAATGGGCTCGTTAAGCTTGTCATTAAAGTCTAACTCCTTCCAATTATCAGAATTTTCAATATTTGATAAATCTGTTTCACCATGATACTTATTTTGGTTATTTATTTCAATAGGCTCTACATTTTGTGCAGTGTTTTCTGTAGAGTAGCCGTTATCAATATCTAGAGGCAATGGACGTTTCAAAACAGTTTTGAGATAATATTTTGTACCATCGGTGGTAGTCGCTATGGTACTTGAACGAGTTCTTGACTTTACAGTAGATGTTTCTGTTGGTGGTCTTAAATAAATAGAAACATCCTCATCTTCTATTAATTCCGACCTAAAATTGTTTTCACTGGAAGCAGATGGCTCTTCTACTTTACTAGCAATATATTCAGTAGTATGTTTTGTTTCAGGTAAATGTATAGTACTATTCACATCATATTGTATTCTTTGAATATGGTGCTTCTTAGTACTATTGTTGATGCCAATATTTTTTATTCTAGAGTTTGAAAAACTTTCAAGAGGTTTTGAAATAAGAGTTAACGTATAAGGATTTTTTGTATTGTTACTATTTCTACGTATTGAAAAACCAGTCGTTAAAGAAAATATTTTTTTATTTCTCTCTGTGGGAATAATTTGAACAGTATTCATTGGAATGGTAGCTTTCTTGTTAGTCACACGAGAAGGCAGTACACGAGTCGGTAAATTTTCTGTCGATGGGAAATTTAGTCTATAGGAGTTATCTGTCCTTTCAAAGGGCTTAGCGAGGGATGAGAAATTTATGACGGGTGATATAGTAGGAGTTAATGTAGTGGACTTATCAAAAGATTTTTGGTTTTCCAAGGGATCGGGATCGCGAATATGATTTTCATCGGTTGATGATCTGTCAAATACAAAGTAAAATGTGATTCTAAATTCAGCTCTCAAATAAATATTGTATTTAAATTTAAATAGTAATTAATTCTTATTAGAAGTACTGAAAAGAACTGTTACTTTTATTTTATAGAAGATATTAAAATATATTAAAAACAAGATACTACAAAAGGTTCCATTAAATTAATACGACATCATAAGGCCTAATAAGTAAGATCTCGTCTTTAGTCTCGCACTCGTATAGTATTAATTTACGTAGAAAAAATATTTTAAAGATATGTCCAAACAACCTTTAAACCGAAGAAGTTAGTTCCAAACCAAAATTAGTCAATCAGTCTGAAGGTTGATATATGGTGATGATGATATATTTACTATGGGGATGTGGAACACATCACATTCATGAAGATGATTATTTATTTATGACTTAAGCCTTGATGGAATGATAATCAAAATGGTGTATGATGGTAAAATCATTCTTTTGTAGTACCTTAAGGTTTGTCGAGACGGGGACATAGCTTCGGTGTAAGGTGCAGTAGTTGGACGTCGTGTGGTAGTGGTAGTGGTAGTAGTAGTAGTAGTGGTGGTAGTAGTCGTGCTTGTGCTAGTTGTAGGAGGAGTTGTGCGAAGGGAAGTGGCTTCGTATACAGTCGTCCTCACGCTGCTTGGAATATGATCATAGCCCAATTCGTTACCTTCGCCCCTGGATTATTTTTATTTAAAATTATATTTATTTATTTATTTAAAAGCGTTAAATTGTGTTTTGGCTTTGCATAATTTGACACATTACCTGGATGGCTGACGAATTGGAGTTTGATATTGGTTTTGGTTGCTTATCTGTAACATAATAATAATAAATATACACTGAGGACGCGATTTTAAATCACAAAAAACTCACCAAACGTGAGAGATATATATTTTTTTCAGCTTCGCATATATAGTAATGAAGAGGGAACCTAATGTTAAGGTACTTCAATCTGCATTTAAATCGGAGTTCGATACATTGCATGTTGAGTGGCGAAATTGAATGTGGCACTCTCTTACCAGAGCGGGTACACTCAAAATAAGTCATCTTTATATAATAATGACAATATACGTATGTTATCCGAATACGACAACAAACCGTACCTGTCCTTGAATAAGAGTATCATCGTAGTCATCCAGAGACGGCCTGGGTGTATAGGTCTCGACGGGACGGCGTGCTGGTGGAGGAGTGCCGCGGTACGTCTGCTGGACTGCCGGTCGAAGCGAGGCCGTGTTATATTGCTGCACATAGTCTGCCAACACCGGTACCATACTCCCGTTAGTTGTTAAACGCCGCTTGTAATATCGGCATTAGTGAAATATTATAAAACAATTCTACTTTTTTTTTTGTTATTGCAAGTTGTTTATGTATATATGTACAGTGTTATTATTATTTTGCAATATTTCTCTACTTTTCATAATATCTGAGTGCCCCATAATATGATAATAATGCGTGTATTAATTGAAATTGAAATTATATATCTTTATTAGTCTAATAATTATTCCTTTATTAATCTAGTATTGGTTTTTTGTAACTTGTGTATTAATATACTGTAAAATCCACCACTTTTTATGCAATACTAACTTATATATCATATATGATATTTTGTTTATATTTTTAACATTTTCCGTCAAACTAGTATAATTGAGTGATATAAATATAATTGAAATAAAAAATCCATCATTTTCATAGTTATCACAAACGTATTTTGTATTTAGCACATGCAGTGATAGCTTAATTTATTTTTTAAGGTTTGCGAAAAGGACTGATACTAGGTTTTTAAGTTAGAAAAATATATAAAAATATATTATATTTTGTCATAATAATTAGTTAACTTATTTACAATTTGGATTATAAATATTTCTTCTCAAATTCTCCATAATATTTCAATCAATACAATATTTACAATGATAATTAATGTTACATATTATGATTTACTTATTATATAAATTATATACATACCATTTATAAAACTAGGAATATTCCATAATGCACTTACAATCACAGAAATAAAATTTATCTACTTAATTTACTAGAGTCATATATGTACATTCATGCATTTTAATCATATTATAAAAGTTCCAACGTTGTCTGACTTTCCTTATAATTACTAGAAATGGACAGAATCAGGTACAACAATATAAACTATATTTAATCTTACAAATTTTACCACAGTTATATTTGAATGAAATATAATATATATTTGTCTAAATAAATGGTTTTACATATAGTATTATAATTTTACAAGTTTGTCCGCATGTCCGGTAATAATTGAGATATTGAATGGCGTTCTTCTCACCTGTATCCTTGTATAGTTCTCCATCTTCGTCGTAAACGGCGTAATAGGGATCGTATTGGTCTGGACTGTAGGCTTGAGAGCCATTGTACAGCATCTTCGGCCTGGGGCTCGCTGAATATGAAGACGGAGTAATGCTCTCAGTCGGTTCCAAACTGAAAAATACATTTAAATACATTTGTACATAAGATTATTTAAAATATATATTACTCACCACTAATTGTAAGTTTTAGTAGCTCTTATATATATATATCATATATCTGAGCTTCATAAGAAAATTATTGAAATATACATAGTAACAAGAGAAATCAGTCATATTTACAGTCCTTTTGAGTCCATGTCTTTAATGTTAGTAAAGTCGTTGCGGTAGCTTAGTCAAAGGAAGAAAATATTATTAAAAAAGAATATTATATCATATACTTCTTTCATAAAACGTTTTTGTAGAAGAAGAAAGAGAAGCAATATACATTGTGCGATATAAAAATATATTTTGTGGTGAAAGGCAAGAGAATGACGGTGCTACAGTGCACATAATTCTTTACCTGTTAGTCCTATCGTCATGATTAGTCTTTGTTATATGAGTCTCCTGTTTAAAGTTGTCATGAGGCGTACTGTGTTTTAATTGAGCCACAATGTTATGATGACGGATCGTGCCTCTGTTTTGCTTATTCTCTTCATCATCAAGTATTCCTTTTTCTGTAGGCTTTGCCAATCTGTGCCTGACGGTGTATGGACGCAAAGTTGTTTGATTGAGATACTTAGGAGGTCTTAACGTATTAGGATTATTTTCCATGCGAATTGGTTTACGGATATGGACAGTTCTATTTCGAAGATTGTTATGAATAACCCGATAGTTAGAAATTTCTGGGTGCAAAAATATAGAGTTAGGACTTCCAAAGTCAACCATAACTGGTATTTTTCCAGATATATTTTTATTTTGTTGTTTATAAGGCGCCTTAGTTACTACAGACACGTCATTGTGATTTTTCGTTACGCTGTCCTGTCTATAAGCATTATATTTATCAGGTTTATCTGTTGGCTGATGAGATTTTGTGTGTGACGAATGACTTTGATCATACGTATCTTCATATTCTTGGTAATTCTGAGCCATAGGTGGTCTTTGGGGCCTAATTTCAGAACTGGGCATATATTTAGGTTTAACAACAGGCTCGTAATAATATTGATCGTCATCATCATCATAATAATAGTCACTCATTTCAGGAGAAGGCTTTGGTATTGGTTTACGTTTAGGTGGAACAGGAGACGTCGATGACTGTCTTGGAACTTCTGTAACTGTACTTTGCTTATACATTGACGGAGTTGTAGCCGAGAAATCATGGAAAGGATTATTCCAGAAATTTTGCAGAGCGAAAAGCTGCTCGTTAGCTATGGTTGACACTGGTTTTGGCGTGGACTGAGCAAAGGACGAAATAAATGCATTGAGCGGCTGTGCAGTAGAGGATATATAAGGTTTATTACTAGACAATAAGTTTAAATATTGATTATTTATTTTGTTGTTTCTTATTGTTGAATGGTAAATTGGTGGACCTGTACCGGTTGTTACTGAATACGGTGCAGGTGTTTGAGGTTGATGAGAAGGTTGCCTAGAGTTAAAAATGCCATTAGGTTGATTGAACTTGTAAGTTAAAGGTAATTGTCTGTCATCTTTAAAATTAGGTGGTTTGAGTTTCGGTAATAAAGTTTCTAATGGGATTCTGGCATCTTTTTGTGCTGACGCACCATGAGTCAGTTGAGATTGGTAATTTTGTAAACGTGTTTGTTGAATTTGCTGTTGCTGTTGAGGTTTGTTTAGTTCCACTGGCATCGTAAATGGCTTTGGTGTACTTATACCATTGTAGCTCGTGGAATGTAGACCGCTGTCTTTATGAGATGTCGTTGTCTCTTCTACTTGTGCGTTATTTGGTATTTTGGATGGTGACTCAATTTTTAATTTAGGTTTTTGCGTAACATCTTTTTGTAATTTAGCTAGAAAGTCATCAAAACTAAAGTTTGGACTAGCAAAAGGATTTTCAATGTTAGCAAATTTATTGCTGGGATGTGTATAATCATATGGAAGATCTGAATCATCTACTTGAAAGTTATAACTTAAATGCTTGTTCTCTTCTTCCGATGAATTTTCATTTTCTTCTGATGACGTTTCTTCGTCTTCTTCTTCGTCATATTCTGGTATAATCTGCTTGCCAGGTATTTTAAGAACCTGCTCATTAGGCTTATTTTTCGGATTATTATTTACCGATAATGATGTCGCCAACACTGGCTTCTCGGTAACAATTGCACTTGATATTTGAAAAGAGTCAGGGAATGAAACTATATTGGGCCGCTTCGTAGTAGATACAAATTTTACTTGCAAACCATTATTATTTTCTTTCACGTTATTATAAAAGCCACCTGCTAATGCAGAAAAGGGATTTTCATTGTTATTTAACAAAGATATAGGAGGACTTTTTGTGATTACTTGAGAGGTCCCACTCATTTGTATGATTTTTTGATTGGAAAAATCTGGTAAACTTGCTTTAAATGGCCTCAAAGGGTTAAAGTTTTCAATTTGAAATGTTGGATACGTTTTAGGGGGAGAAAATTGATTACCATTTACAACATAAGGTTTTGGACTTTGCCCGGTGTAACTTGGTCTTTTAATCTGAATATTTGGATTATAACTATACTGTTGCAAATTGATTACTTTAATAGGTTTATTATGTACTCTGTTCTTTTGAGGTATTTTGAAATCGTTTTTTACATAATATCTAATTTGTCTTTTGCCTCTTTCAGATTCCTCCAATATCTCTTCATCACTTTGACTACCGTTTGGCACTTCATCTTCGTACTCTATATATTCCATTACTTCATCGTTATCATTTCTTTTAGATAAGTCATCTGGAATTTTAGATATATTTGAAATAGGCTCTTCAATGTTTCTTTTTTTCCTTCTAAGAATGTTATTTTGAATGTCGTTAACTTGGTGTGTATCAGTCGAAAAGTCTTTAAGTCTGTTAGAGGAGTCAGTATCGTCATGTCTATCTATTCTGAAATCACACAGTCATTAAAGTAATTTAATATTTTTTATTTCATTTTAAATATTATTCAATAGTTTCAACTAACCTATAAGTTTGAGGCGCTGGTGTGACAGTGGCTGTTCTCCTGTCGTCAACTTGAGTTCCAAATGAGAATGAACCAATTTTGCTATTCTGATTGATCGAGGAAGGTATAATATTTGAATTGAGTGTTCTTCCAGAACTTATGGACTGGGACCCGTAGCCATCTCTGTCCTTCTGAACTTGCCCAATCGTGGAAGGCTGACCTCTGTATACTCGTTGTTGGCGATCATTCTCGAGTTCTTCTACTGGTGGTAAATCATCTACTTCCGCATACAACTGTTGTTGCTGTAACATATCAATTTCAATGTTTTCACAATATAAACAACCAATATAATGGCTAAATTTGAAAGGGTCTAAATCTGTAGAAATTAGAAAAATAATTTAATTTTCCTCCTTTACGACGTAATCAATGCACTACTGATACAGATAATAAAAAACAAGAATTTACAACACTAGTTGTTATACTGCAACTTTTAATTATTATTATTTTTTTAATGTACCTTTTCGTATTCTTGCCGATTAAATTTAGGTTGACCTCGAGAAGTGATAACAGGATTCGGCTGCGCCCTTTGTGGCGGAGGAGGATTACGGCGCGGGGGGGAACGGGGTGGAGGCTCCCTCTCATTTAATCGTTCCAAGTCTTCTGCTACCACAGCACCAGTGGCGTCGCAGCCCACATTACGAGGCCAATCACATGTTTGGAGCTCGTGGCTATAAAGTAAAAGAAAATATTATCGCACCGCACTTAGTCAGAAAACACGGACCAGTGTAATTCAATAAAGGTTAGCTCCCTACCCGGGGTATACAGCATTAAGCTAAAAAAAAAATGTTTGTAAAATTGGCAGTTTTTATGATTTACCTGTACATAAGGCCACCAGTGCACGATTCGAGTAACGCGCCGCCGAACACGCAAACGTAATACAACGTGCAATCGGTGGGATGAGGGTAGTACCCAAATTCTTCAGGACAGTCAAAATCAACTTCCCTCTTTATATCAGCCGCAACGGGAACGCTTCGTATAGGGCCGGAGCGCTGCCGTGATCCGCGGTCCTGTGCTCCGAGACATTCTGTAAACATATTATATGGATATAAGAAAAAGATTAAAAAGTTCAAACTAAAAATACCGTTAAGCAGCTAGAAAAAGAGAACCAAGCCAAGAGCTAATCTGATTCGTCTCTTTTTGGTTACTTTAAGTGATGTTTTAACATTTTTAAAATCATCTATGCAAACGTAAAAAAATAAAACGTAAAAAATATTTCATTATATATACAGTTCAATTACAGAAAATACATTAAAAATATATATATTAATAGTTTCTTTTTGAGCAGTGGTTTTATTTACAGTAAAAATAGATTTTCACTTAATAATTTCCAGTTTTTTAGATATTATTTAAATACTCAAGGAACTATGTAACCAAGAGCGTGTCGTAGATAGCTATGCTAAGAGAAATATTCAGAACAATTACACCACCGGCCTTGTAGATAACAAACCTAAGCACATTCACCTAAACTCACTGGACTGATTTTACCACACCTCACATTATTTACTCATAATATTGAAATCTATTTGCTATTTTAGATCATTCATGTATAGTATCTTTCATAATTTCATTATATTTACTTACATATTATATATAAGTAATTACAAAAAAACTTGTTAGTTATTTAAAGTTAAGAACCAGTGTCAACGATGGCGTTAATAAAAGTTAAGCAACACGCTTAAAAGCTGTAGGCTGGTAATAAATAAGCACTAAAGTTGTTTTATGTTGATAATAATTGCAATATTTGCTCCATATAGTCGTAGGGTAATAAATTTTACTGTGTTGTTGTAAGTAACAAAAGCCCACAAAATTAGTTTAAGCATGGAGCTGATTTGATTTTTGATTTTTTAATTCTTTCCGTTACATGTCAACTGTATCATGATCGTCTAAAACATTTAGTGTCTAAGTACTAAACGCCACTATAATTTTTTATAGTAAAAGTGGCGTGCTATAATTTAAATTGGGGTAGAATCTCAAAAATATTTGTTATATTTAAAGTTGTATAGTATATTAATAGTTCAAACGTGCGCGGGAGTCAGCCGCTGCCCTAAATCCCACACTCCTCGTGATTGTATGACGTGATAAATACACAAAATTACTTATACATAATGATAGATTTAAGGGCTCGTCGTGGCACAGGGGCACAAGCATGTGGCTGTAAACACGACAGACTGCGGGTTCGATTCCCACTCGATATTTTCAATTATTCGCTCTGGTGTCCAGGTGAAGCGCGTCGATAATTTTTGGGACTCACACACACGCAATGCTTCCAGAATTTGGCGGAGTATCTTAACACTAGGCTCCCTGTTCTCCACTTTCTGACGAATTCTGGAGGCATTGCATGTTGAGTAGCAGAACCCAACGCCGCGCTGTTGCCCAGACACCAGAGCGAAGAAATAGAAATATAAACGTAAATAAATATTTCACTTCGTCGGTTGGGGATCGAACCCACAACCGTCGCGTTACAGTTACACCCTTGTGCCGCTGCACCAGGACGGCCTCTTCAAACATGAAGCAGTTTGCAAGCTACAAAATAATAAAGTAATTACAATACATCATTAGCTACCACTCTCATGAACAAATGTACGGTTGTCATGTGTTGCAACGAACCGCCTATAAAACATAGACAATAGTTAATAACGCTAACACAAACAATCATGCTCCCACAGTGGAATAACGTAAAACACTGTACCGTAACAATGTAGATATTTCAATCGATTAAGTTCCATGGCTATCGATTTAAGGGCTGTTAGTATATATCGATGTTTAATTTTATATCTAGATAAATACAAAAATAATAAAATATTTTGTTTGTAAATTATGAGTTTAACGTTCATTTAAGTCATATCATAAGTTTACTCTGGTGCATGATTATTTTTTTAATAGGTTACCACTAAGAAGTTGATAAATATAAAAAAAATACGTAACGGGCATCGAACCTGCGCCTCTTGTAAATAGTCCAGACGCTTTCTATTAGACTGACACAGCCTTCGCGTTAAAGCACATGTATGAGCAATTTTAAACAATCTTTAGGACGGACTGTAGGCTAACAGCTAGCTACAATTTAATTAACATTTAAACTTTATAGCAATATATTTTTTTATGAAGCAAAACAAGTTGTACACATTTTCTATGTAAAAAAATAAAATACATTTTTATTTAAATCCTAAAGAAAAAGAAAATAAAACTATTTTTACCAAGGTTTTTAGATAAAGTCATGTCAACAACGCAAATAAGTGCATTAATCGTACATCGACCTACACTTTTACGTATATATTCCTTTAAATTTATTCTATTTATTTTGCACGGAACAAGTTTACTATTAAGCGCTACGAGGTGTAGGCGGCCAGAGCAGTTCCAATTTACTCAATAATTTACATTCATTGTAGGCCTAAATCTTTTGACCAATTTTTTTTTTAAAGAATCTTAACGAAGAAAAAGGAAAAATATCAATGTGCTCTATAACTTTAACTGGTTGGCGACATATAAGTAAATAATTAAACCATTCAGCATATTGAATGTAAAATTTGTCTTGCTATTATGCTCCTTATAAGGATAGTAAAAAATTATATTGTAGGTTACTTCCGACCGTTTCGGGTAAGTGTTGAAATTTGTTTTATATGTCTATGGCCTCAAATTTACTTTTTAACCTGAATAAATACGATTATTGTGTTGCAATATAAGTGAATAATTTGTGTTTTTATTTACAGTTTTATACATATCTATATCGGGTTTATTAAGGCACGCATAATTCTGAGGAATTATTTAAAATATTAAATTATTAATTACTAACAAAAAACAGCAGCTTATCGCTTTAATTTTAAAATTTTTAATGCCGCTACGGTACTCTCTATGTCGCGTTTAATTTGCTAGAATTGAGAAATATTTTTCTTACATTAATTAGTATTTACTTGTATCCATTGCAATTATTTATGTTATATATATATATAATTAGTTTATTTATTCACTCACAAATGAATCAACCAACATTAGTTTGTAACAATATAAGTGGGATGTTACTTTGTCCGGTATAGACAGCGTGTAGGTGTAGCTCTGAGAACAGATCAAATAACGTGGCTTATTTAATTTAGTGTACTATTATTTCAAGCTTAGTCTTAACATTTATACGAATTGTAGGATTTGTATTAATGGTTATTTATTTGTGTAAGTCAATAAATAAGCTCAGTCATGAAAAAAGGATTTTTTTTTCTATTAATTATTAATAGAAATAATTCTTACTTCAAAACTACGGTGTATGTTGATAATAAAATAAATCTGTACGGTCTTGTATCGTTTTTTTTTTCAATTTTAGTAAAACTTTCAATCACCAGTTAATTGTGACATTTTTATGCCTTTATATTTAACTTTTTTACGTCGTTATTTAGGTTTTCTTATCAAAAGATACGACGGTATATTGATATACTATTAAGACTTATTTTTTTTTAAATTATCGACAAATTATATCATCTAGCACGTCCGGTTGAGACATTGCGCCTGGGAAAATATATAATTAAAATAAAAAATCCTTATTTCTTATAATTACAAAATCGTAACGTCACTTGTGCTCAACAAACACGTAATAGTATGCAATTCGTTTCAGATTTGTCATTCGATATGAAAAATAACATTGCAAGTGTGGCTTACTCTTACTATAGTAGAGGTCTGGATTGAGGTTGCGTGCCTTTATAATAAACTACATTTAACCTCTGAAGAAAAAGAAGAAAAAGAAATAGCTTTTTTATTCGTTTCACGCTGTATCCCGCACATGTACATAGAAGAAACATAATGTTAGGTTTCCATTAAGATACTTCCGTTCTCCGCTTTCCGCTGAACTCTGAAGGCGTTTCGTGTTGAATCTCGGAACACAAAGCCGTTGCTGTCTCATTAGAAGAGCGAGGAAATGAAAATGTTAAATTTTCCGTCCGTAATCGAACCCACAACTTGTGCCTCTGTACCACGACAGTCTCAATTTAATATAATTTTATATGATATTAAATAATAGCACTAAATTACAGTTTCACATTAGACTCGAGTTGTTCGCTCAATCATATATCAAGTGTAACCTTCGAACTATATTCGTTTCATACACGAACAAATGCGCAGGCGCGCACTGGATCACTACAATGATAAGCAAATTAAAATCAATCAGTATGTCCGTTCTAGATTTCACAATTTGTATCGCAGCTAAGTTATTATTATTAGAAGTGTTAAAGTATTAAAAGCCTTGACTTATAAACTTCTAACATAGAAAGCATACCTAGTTATCAAATTGACAATATCAAGTTGAATACATATTGTATTTCATTTTCTTTAAAAAGTAATAGTTAGTAAGCGTCAGTTTTTACTGGAAGAAGCTGTATATATTTCCTCGTACAGTAGAATAAGTAGAGGGAATCAAACAAACCGTTACCAACTCTCCGCCAAATTTTCGAGACATTACGAGAGAAATGAAAATAAATTTAATATAAACATTTCTCCCGAGTGAAATCGAACCCACAAACTTTGTTTTTAATGTCAGACGTCCATTACACCACGGCGATTTCAGTTCCTATATTTTACGTGTTTTTCTGTATAGTACAGTGATAGAAATAGTAAAACATTTTATATAATTATAACAAATGTCGTTGTTCTTACACGAAGCTTGAGACTTCATGTAATTGGGGGCTTGTAACTCTGTAGGTGTTCGAAACGTCGGGTTCCCAAAAATATATTTACTTAATTTAGCTTCACACTTTATCCCTAGCGGGATAGTCAGAGAGAACGGAGCACCAAACGCTGCGGACACGCCAAAAATATATAATGTTAAATAAATGTTATTAATCTGATTAAATAAATATTTTAATTTAAAACTTCTTTTAACTCCAGTTCTAAAATTATATATTATAATATACGGAGTGTTTAAATTACGACATTACAATACTTTAGTTTACAAAGCTCTTTCGGTTGCAATATAGCTAAGTACACCTACTTGTTTTGCAATTTACTTACTCGTACATGGACAAGTAAAGGGCGACTGTGACTGCGACTCGTTTGAGATCTGTCATTTGATATGAAATTGTCGGTCTGAGGTCTTATTCATAATGTAAATGACTTTTTAAAAATTTTTTTACAGAATATATGACAGGTTGTCGCTTTAAATATCTCAATTATAGCTAATAAATTGAAACACTTGAAGAATTTTATGTTGAGATATTAATATACCTATGTTACTTCGTTTACCGCTGTCCAGGAAAATTTAGAGATTGCGTTAATATCAGTATCTTAAATAACAGCTACATAATACACAGTGAAATAAACAATAAATAATTATTGTCTTCGCTTTTTTACATGAAAAACCAGTTGTAAACAATTTCTCACGTCCTAATTTTTTATCTAAATATAGAGAAAAAATTAAATATACCAAGGAAATTTGCCAAAATAGCCTCAGGCACCTCGAACTAGTGACCTCATTGCTCACGGGCGAAGTACGACAAAGAATTTTTAATAGTCTTGAAACGGCCTTGTTTACTATTTTTCATTTAATGTTTTCTTACAGTTAGGAGTGTGTTTTACTTTCAAAATATGCATAACTGTAACGCTTAACTGGACCTTGCAAAACGCTAGTGGCATACTTACTTAAATTTTGCACATTATTTATTACTTCATTCAATGTTAAGTACATTTACATTTAATATATTTTTACCTGATAATTTGTTAATTCTAATGAAATATTTTAATTATTTACATTATACACAAAGTGAATATTTTTAACTAATATCTAAATCACAAAATATCTATAATATATTTACAAATAAAAAATGAAAAAGAGAAGAGAAGAGAAGCTCTACATCGGTGAGTTTATTCCATTGCTATTTACTTGAGTGAAGATAATATACACATTATATACATCTTCAACACTAACATTCCATTGAATTATTAATATTGAACGCTCAAGTAATTCTATATTATATAGATCACTTGAAACCAGTAAACCTTGGCATTTAGTTTAGTGCGCTCCTTGTAAATATGTAGGTTTAAATTGCACTGGCATAAAGAAAATATATGAAAACTCATTTATTCACTGATTATAATAAACACTCTATAATGATTATATTCATAGCAAATGTCGTCCCGCGTCTTAGATTTAAATTATATATAATTATTTTTAAATTATTAAAATTACATATTAATGTTTAGTTACGAAAACAAGTGTAAAAAATATTTATTATTTGTTTTGGATATTTAATAAGAAAATACCTAAAGCCTACAAATATAATGTAAATGCATGTTTCAACGTCGTGAATATATAGTTTTATCATACTAAAGATCTATATTACAAAATACATAGAAAATACAAGGTCTTTCCCAGCAATTTAAGTTTTATTTATTTCACACCTTAATAGGGTAATGTCTGTACTTAAGTATATTGTTGGTGATTTTAAGGATTTATGTAAAGAACATGAATATATTTATTGTTATGAATGAATATATATATTAATGTATGAGGTATATAAATATTTTTTTCTTTTAGTTTCACGCTGTATCCCACACACAGTAGACAGAGGGAACCTCGGTGTTAAGACACTCCGTTTCCCACTTTCTGCCGAATTCTGGAGGCATTGCGTGTTGAGTGGCAGAACTCAACGCTGCGCTTTGTCTCGACACCAGAGCGAAGAAAATGGAAATATAAACGTACATAAATATTCCACATCCTCGAGGGGGAATCGAACCCACAACCGTCGCGTTACAGTCACAACCTTGTGCCACTGTGCCACGACGGCCTCAAGGCATATAAAAATAATATTAATATATAAATTATATTTTCTGCTTCATAGTTTATCCCGTATTGTAGGCGGAGTATAGGCGGAGAGGCGTGTCAAAACTCTTAGTTAACATTGTTTAACCAAGACTTCTTTTAGTTATTTAAACTTCAGATTTGCCATAACAATGTTGGTACATAAGCTGAAATTTTCCAAATATAGATTCTATAAGTATATAGAAATATACATTTGAATAGGAATCTTATGTAATTCATAACAATAGGTAACATATTTGGGTAAATATCAAGAATTCGGAGATTACGTGGGCTGCAACATTAATGTGCTCATCGATTGTTGTCATCTTCAAAATATACTCTATTCATTTCATATACTACTACTATATACTACACTACTCATATAGAATTAAAGTACACTTTGGTAGTATAATCTCTACCATACACAGAAATTAAAATTTAGCCAAATAACTCTGAATGATATAAAAAATATATAGAATTAATATCTATAGTATGTTAATATTTGACGTGAAAAACGGCTAATCTATGAAAACAATAATAAGCCGATGTTTTTAAACATATAATTTTTATAGCTTCACGCAGTTCAGCATGCAATGGGAATCTTGTGTCAGTTCACTTAGTTTTGGATTTTCGGAGATATTGAGAGAGATTTGAACGCCTCGGTTCGTCTACCAGAGCAGAGAAATAAAAATATATAATCATTCCGATTGGGAATTGAACCCACAACCGTCGCGTTTACAGTCACCGCTGTTCCTGCGCCACGACGGTCTCCTAAAAGTTTTTGAAAGCCTTATATTTTTTTGGTTATATACTTAATTTCATATATTGCGAAAGCTCTTCTAACCTAAGATAAAAACTTGATTACTTAGCACACCTCTAAGTGACCCACAGTTCACGCTGGCGGTCACGTTTTTACATATCAAATAAACATAATACAAAAGTAAAATATAAATTATTATTTATGACATAGCTTTTCAATAAAAACCTTGATACGTTAAGATCCTTTCAATTAATTTGAAAACTATTCAATATATAAATTATGAATTTATAATTAATTAATTAATTAATTAATTAATTATTGTTTATTGTTTACTTAATTGTTGTTTTCTTTGGCTTTATTTTTAATTACTCTTCAATGAGTGAATTCGCCATTTTGTCGGAATAAAAAATCTATTTAATGTAAAAAAAGCTTTGTAATGATTGAACAGCGTCCATCATTGTTTAAATACTTATGTTATGACTTAGACATGTCTGTCTAATAATTATATTAGACAAAGTGTCAATTTAAAATTATAATAACATGTTTATTAAGAAGTAACCTTTTTTTTTAATTACAGGCTTGATTTCCTACCAATTATTTTGTAATGTATATAACAATCAAACAGTATGGGAAAATCACGCAAGCTGTTGCACTGTCGGGTGTCCTTCAAATGTATATAATGGATTTTCCTTCTCAAATTTACATAAGTTGCTTAATAGCTGATGCGCGTGAGTTTAACATTGTGTCAAATTGAATCCGGTTTAACCGATTAACCTGAGTTTTTGTTTTATGAAATTTCAAGTATTTAAAGATGAAGTCATTTTGGAAGCATGGAGATGAACGAGTAAATTTTCCATAGACAATGTGAGATATTTTTTATCGATATTTTTTATTATGTAACATGTACACGGTACATATAATTAACAAATTTATAGCGTATAGAATTCATTTAATTTTAATAAATAGATTAAGGACAAAGAAAGAGATGATATTGCAATACAAAAAAAAGCTCTCTTTCGAGTATTAGGATATTTTTAAATTTTTTATTGAAAATTGTCTTAAGAAAGGCAATATGCCCTTACAAATTCCTGCCTCCTATTGCAACTGTACACTGTCTGTCCGGTTTCGGTTTCGCAATAGCAACAAGTGGGCGCAGCGTACCTGTCGACTCCACGGACAGACAACACCGAATCGTGATCGTACACTATATGTATGCACCATTGTAGAGTAGAAGGTGATCAAGTTAAATTATACTAGTAACTAAGTAACTAATGGTTAACTTAGAAACGCCTAGTTTTTATAAAAAAAATATATGTTTTGTGTGTTGTAGTGTCGATATAGCTATAATAATATATGTTTTATTAAGGGCATCGAACCTTATGTCAACCATATAAAAATTACAGGTATGACAATTCTTATTTCCTTGCTCTTTGAGGCCAGTCCTGACGCAGGGGCACAAGCCTGTGTCTGTAAACGCGATAGATTATAGGCAAAAAATACAACAGATTCCCATTAAAAGAATCCCCCTGAGTCAGCTAGTATAATATAAACTTGCTCTTTATGACATTTAATTAAACAATACAATACACAAATCTGTAATGAAAATAAATAAAAACATTAGAAATTTTACAAAATTTAGATTATAATTGGATATTTAATAAAAACATACAAAATGTATATTTTACGATTAATATACATAAGACTAAGCTTTTATCTAAAAACAAGTATTTTTACATTCAATAACTTAAAATAATTAACATAATCCTCTCTCTCTAACATTAAAAAGTACTATGAAATTTACAAATTTTAGATGTACTTAATTTAAATTCATTCAGAATAAGCAGTTACTTAATCGAATCACGATTCGTGAATGTCTGTTACTTGATTCATACTATTAAATGGGTGTGCAAAAGTATCCAAAGATAGATAGATAATGTCTTCAATCAGTCTAATTAGAATACAGCTAGCACTCCACCTGGTGCCTGTCACGAAGTTAGAGCGTGACTGGTTTTGGATTCACGAAGAGAAATGTATCACTTTCAAATTATATAAATCGATTTTAATAAGTATTATCTCATATGTAATGGTTGTAATGGACTTACGTCTTGTTCTAAGACTATTTTTATTATTATTATTTTACAGCTTCTCTAATAAACATAGCAGCTCAAGCAAAATGTATCTCATGTTAAAGAACACTCCGTTATTGCGCATTCACCGCCGCATTTTTTTATACCAGACAGCAGAATTGCACCAAGTGGGAATCGAACGCATTACTATTATGATAACAGCCAAAAGCTATTCCCCTGCGTCACAATGGTACCTGTGTATATATATGTTCGTTAATCAAATGTGATCTAAACTATGTGTGATTTATAACTGTAATCTTTAAAGGAATCTGGATAGTATTAATTACATGAGGTAGATTTATATATGACAAAAGTTATTTTTTTATTTCATTTATAAAAACTATACTATGTGCGGGATACAAGCCTTAAAGAAAACCTCCTCCTCATTTAATATGTAAATGTAGACTTATGGATATATCAATTAAATAACTTAATTGATAGATCCATAAGTCTACATTTAAATATGCATATTGAATCATATTTAAAAGTAGAACTTAAAATTTTATGTTTTTATTAATTTTACATATCACAAATTAAATATATTTACAAGTATATAAATATCATCAAATTGTCATTATTATTAATACTTAATTTGTTCGTGGAATGCAATAAAACTATGATATTCGTGTAGATATGTAGAAGCTGTTGTTGTTTTATATTATTGCAGTAGTTTAAGCATCTATCACAGTGATTCGATATTTAAGGTAAAATGTGATTGTAAACGCAATGTTAGTGAGTTCTATCCTCACTAGGGGAGAACATTATTTTTCATTTTCCGACTCACTCCATTTTCCGGCGCGGCGTTGTGCTCCGCCGGGCGGGAAAAGGAAAACGGATTATCTTAACACTAGCTCTCATCTATCCAGTGTTGCCATTTGGCAAAAATTTAAATATTTTGAATTTTATATAACAATTTAAAACACCTGGCACAAAATAATCTTGCATTCAAAGTTGATAATGTTATGTTGGCATTACGTCACTCAACCTACGACTTATTGACCGATTGCTCGATCGCGTCATGCTCATCTTCAAGCTATACTCTGTGACCTTTTCATACAAATAAAATTAGTTAGAGTTATTATCTAATTCCAGCGTGACTCCATAGTTGTAAACTACCGCCACCTACTTTAATATAAGAAATATTTCCTCGATCGCGAATAAATGCATTTTATAGGATTTAACGAACGATTATTACATTGTCATATTTTTATAAAAAAATATAATCTATCATGTTGAGAGACTTACTTTAATAAAAACTATAATAAACAATAGTTATTTCTTATTATTTTTATTTTTTATTACCATATTCTTTTTATTTTAATTTTTCAATAAATTTTATTTTAATATTATTTCCTTTAAACTGTTTATTTATATGAAATACTCAACACGCAGTGCCTCCAGAATTAGCCGGAATGTGGAGCACGGAGTGTCTTAACACTAGGTTCCTTTGCGAATCCAGCTGTGTCCCACACACAGCTTCTTGTAGTTGTATAGAATAAACACATTTTCTATACAAATATAATATGTAATAAGAATGTCCTATTAACCTTTCTACGTTGAAAAATTACCAATATCATTAATACTACATTACACAAGGATAATTACGTTCCTAATTTTCAATATTATATTATCCAGAAATATTATACTAACAAGAAGGAAGTAATCAGGTCCGTGGTTTATAGTATGTCTTTAAATGCCGCTGCCAATCAAACGAGCTTATATATGTAAATAACAATAGATTTGGTCGCAGTTTATTATGTAAAGCTGAAAATTATGAACCTTAAAAGAAATAATGATGTATGTATTCGTTTTTTATTAGTTTGCTGAACTCGGCATCACGTGTAGAGTGATGAAACTCAACGCCACCTCGACAGCATAGAGGAGAAATGCAAAATATTTAATTTCTTCGAGTAGAAATCAAACTCACAACGTTTACAGATACACTTTGTGCCCCTGCGCCACGACTGTCGTTCTACATACGCGTATGTATCAATAAACTAAGGTGGCTATTATAATGAAAGATTATAATCATATGAGTTGTATACTTTCTTATAAGAATTCTGTTTTTTTTTAAATAATAATATGATGAAAGAAAATGTGCAAGCTTTGAAAGATTATCATGTTTCAAGTGTGGTCTTGACTCTTGACAGTTTCACCGAGAGGGGCGGAGAGTTTCGAATTTATTACCACGTCTAGATATTTGACCTGGAGTTTCTAGTAAACGAAACTGACTCTCTGTTTGTCTAACATACATTGCCTCTTGCAACCTTCAAAAAAAAAATTGACAATTCTTTCAAAATAAACATTTCTAGTACTGATTACATGTCATAAAGATAATTATTCGAAACCCAGACGCTGTACACACTACACACCACAGTGCCACAGTATGATGAAATATTAAAACAATAACCTAGTTTAGGTACTCCGATCCGCCTTAATAACATACAGAATTACTTTATAAGCGCTGTCAAACTATCGTCATGTGCTGTAATAAATCACAAAAACCTTGAGACCGATCTGACAACGAATGCAGATTGTTACCACGAGTGAGCTGTGGTAACAATATACCATATGCTATTAGAGCACGCACAAACCACAACGAAGTTGATATACTAAAATTTATTATATTATGTACAATAAATTTTATATTATATGTTTTTGGTCAACATATTTTATATTATTTCGTTAAGTTGGCCAATATTAGAGAAGTAGAAGACTTGCAAATTTAGTAATGTGAGGATACAGGAAGAAATCTTGTAGATTTTATTTAAAGTTAGATATAGCACATGTTACAAATTTTAATAATACAATATATTCGAAATTTTCGTTCACTACTTAATGCTTGTAAAATGAAATATACGAGGATACAACCTAGATTCCTCCAAGTCCATGGCGTTTAAGATTTTTATTCATGTTAATGGTGACAGCCAATTTACCTGTAACAAGAATAACATTTATAAGTTATTATTTTACAAATTATTTATTTCTTGTAGAACCAGAGTAGACCTAAATATTCCCTTCTTCACTGAAGAACGGAAGTCAACGCCGCGCAATGTGTTCTTACCAGAGCGAGGGAATGAAAATTATTCAATCCCTATTAGATCCTTATTAGAAAAAACCTATACGAGACCTACAACTCTAATACTTATAGTTTTACAGTGATATTAAGAAGAAATGGCCACTTCACGATCTGTTCATAAATTAATATGCGCGTGCGCAGCCAAGCCCGGGGTGGTCATTAAACACAATTTATCACTTGACACGAAAATATGCGAAATGATTGTAGCTTTGGGTGTCGTAATTTAACTATGTTAGAATATTTTATTACATTAAAGCTTAGTGTAAAGCTCTAAACTAGATTATATGTTTTATTAGTTTATTACTTTTGAAATGATTGGTATTCATATGTCGGTAAGTTGGATATTATTTGTGGATATTTTATAAATTGAAGCGACTGTGATGTATGGAGGTTTTGAAAATCAGAAAATGCAGTGCCTATCTCTGTCTGTTCTCTCTATCTAATTCAAAATAGTGAAACATAAAATAATAATACAATACAAGTAAACAAAAGTGTAATATAATTACGTATATTATTAACATAGGCAAGACATTCATTATATAATATAAATATATATATTTTCAAGTCGTTGTGAAATAAGAATGTAACTCTCGATGATACGACAACTCAAAGCTGTTCGTAAAGCTTAAACCCAGTAATGTGATTACACGATAAGCTCTTACGTATCTACTTTGATATCTGTTGGTGGTACAACTGTGTACTAATTTACTTAAAATTTTCTATTGCTTTTCGATTTTTTTTACATTTACTGTCTAATAAAAATATATTGACGACACTTACAATCTTCCAGTTTTGTCCAAATGTTGGTTTTTTTTTTTATAAAATGGATTCAAACTTATAACATATATTAACCATCTATCTATTATTCTATATGCCTTAGACCAATCTCAGACATAATACTGCTATCATTCTACAGCTTCCTCGTTAAGCTTACAAGGAACAGTTATGTTCGTTTTGATTGCGTAAAAGTTTAAATATTGTTTATATTTCAAATATTAAAGTAACAGACTTACTATGAATTGATTTATTTTATTTTACTTATTATAATTCCATAATAGTTCAAGAAAATATGATACTATATTTTTTTTTAGTATATTTTTTTTATTTAGGTTCTTCTTTACTTTTCGTAGGAAAATATTTTCTAACGTTCAAAAGTTATATATATATAAGTTATATATTATAATTTAAAGTATCATGCATTAAAATAAAAATTAATAATATTGTTTATAAAAAGTACGTCTTATAATAGCTCTCTCATGCAGCTATGTATTATCAGTGATCTTAATATCAACACTTGCGCATGCGCAAACGTTATCTTCAATATGTCATACTAGAACGCCTCCTGCCCTCGACGTTATTGACATGTTACAATAGTATTGTAAAGATATCTATTATTTTCGACACTTTATACAAGACAATCATATGAAATATAATATTCATATTTCATTGTCGTAAACATTTTTCAAATGTTTAGAATTTTGTTCTGTAATTCATTGAATGTTCAGTTATTATTATTTATGGATTATTATGTTTTTATCAAATAACATATACTAAGTAAAAAAAAATTGAAAGCTCCGTTCGCAATATACAAAAAATCTGAAGCTACTTAACTATCATAACTTCAACAATGACATGTAGTAAAATATAGTACCACGTGATGTGTGAAAACAACAAGATGTGGATTAGAGATAGTTCTTGAGAAACACGCGTTTCATATATACACATACATACACTCTGTAGAGTCTGTAGAGTACACGCACTTTTGAAATCGTGTCAATGAGATTACATCTTTCTTTTATTTTGTACTGTGTTAGTTAAATGTATTTAGTGTGGACAATGACGAATGTATGCATATGTATATATATATAAATTTTAAAAATATGTATAAAAGAAATGATCTAATAATTCTATAGAATATTCAAAATTCTACACTATATATAACAGCAATGAAGCACTCTTACGTAAATAAGTGTATCACGTGCAATTGTTTTCTAGATATAAATTACTATGTAACCCAAGTTTCTACCGATCGCCCGCCAATTTGTAGTATGCGTCTATGCAAATATTCTGTACATGCCGGTGTTTGCGAAAATTATACATTTTCTCATTAATATTACACAACAAAGATTACTGAGACCTAGATTGTGACGTAACAGTACTTGCACTGATAAAGTTATGCTAAAGGCCTATTTAAATATCTGTAAATCTATTTCTACTGTCACTTGTACTTATTGCTGTCTTGCGAGTTATTTATTAAGATGAAGAAACTTTTTGAGATAGATCTGATACATTTCATTTTTAATGATGAAGTAAAAATAATATAATTAACTTATTTTTATAATTATATTAATTAAAAGTTATAGACGCAATCGTGACACTGTATGGATCTCATGGGGTCGTTGACGGTATAGAGTCCGTGGGTTCAAATATCGATTGGGTAAATGTTCATAAAATCAAATTCAAGATAAACTTTATTGAAGTGAAATATTTTAAGCACTTTTGAATCGTCGAATAAACTCAATGCGAGTCACTCCACTCTCCGCCTGCACCACGGAAGAGACACTCTAAGTATTTATCATTCATATCTTACAAATACAAACGAACCAAACAGCTTATCCAAATTTCACTCATAACTGGTAATAAATGTGAAATATTATCACGACAATTCTATTACAATGTACTAAGTCGCCGCTATTAGGAAATGTTTTTGGCTTTTATTATTCGTTTCACAATCGCTTCGGTTATTTAGACTCTATTTGAATAACTGTGACAAATGCTGGCTTAAGAAAGGTTAGCACAATCGTGACCTCAGTTTATATATGGAGCAGTTGCAAATTGTGCTTTTTGTGTCTACCGTACAAAACACTGAGAGAGCAAAACGAAAAGTGAATAAGATTTATTTCTTTTATTATTTAAATACATTTGTATTACATATTTGATATATATTTTTGTATGTCAAACTAGTTAGATCACAGGTATTTAAGAGAATTCTCATAATATCTATCACTCATTCAGAGGCCGTCGTCGAAAAATGGGAAACGGAGTGTCCCAACTGTGAGTCCCATTTATTTCTATCAATCAAATTAAAAAGTCATATAGAGTGTTTTTTAACGAAATGCCGAAGATATATTACAAGAATGAAAATTGGGAATAAAAGAATTTAGATATTTTCCATGACGGCCATGCTCACGACCCTAATTGACTTGATGTCGTCACACATTTTTTCTTCATACACCTTCACGGCTTTTTGAGGTTGATAGGCTGACGATATAACTTATAGTTTAGTAACCATAAGTTCAAGTATATTGCAACCGTGGAACTTGGCAGTAACCATTTTAACGAGAAAGTGAAAACTCACCTTAAACAAGTTCATACCACGACTTCGATTGAATCTGCCCCTGCTTACAACGTTTAGGTCCGGACTCCACCAAGCAAAAATTGAAGAAATCCAAAGCGGAGAAATACAAGACAAACTTAGCGATTTGTGGAATAACTAAATTCTATTAGGAACCAAACTCCAGAAACATCTCCACTGCAATACGCTGTTGGCGATTTATAACTTTAAATAATCTTCAGCTTCTATTTTGTATGATTATATAAAGAAATGCAATTAAATGTATGTTATATCACATTCAAAACTCGTCTAGATGGGCATATTAATATTATTTTATATGTAGTGTAATTGCTCTCTTAATTGGTGAAGCACGCTAAAATAACAGCATGACACAGTTATACGTTGTGTGAAATTTTGTAGTGGGGTTCCTATAATTTAGCTTCGCTATGGTTCCCGCACACAGCAGGGTAGGCGGAGGAAATATAGTATCAAGACACTTTGTTCCCCATTTTCCACCAAATTCTGGAGGCTTTTGCGTATTGAGTGGTAGAAGTCGTACTGCTGCGCTAAGACTAACCTCTTGAATTTATTTTTGAAATGAGATCAGAGGGAACATAGTGTTAATACACACGTTTCCGACTCTCCGCCGAATTCTGATGACATTGCGTGTTGAGTGGCGGAACTCAACGCCTCGCTTTGCTTCATAAAATATTTATAATTTGACTTAAATAATTAATTGTCTTCTTCGGTCTGTTTTTTTTTATAGGAAATAACGGGAAACGCTTCACTCTCCTCCCGCCTCCAGAATCAGTCGAAGTTGGGAACCGAAGTAGTCTTAATTTGAACGTAGTGTCTTAACACTAGATTTCCAGGTTCCCTCTACCTATCCTGTTATGTTCAAAATACAAAAAGAAGTTTAAAAAAAACCCTCATAGTAGAACAACTGTTCAAAGGGCCGCCATATTACTCAACACACGCGATCCACTAAACCATTCGATTGCACTCACGTTTAGAGAAAGTAGTGACGGAAGGACACTTTTAGTTTCAATAGCGTGTACGTGATTAGATACAATAAATCCTATGACATAATATACCAATATGCCACAGAAAATTAATCTTTATTCGAAGGCAGTACAGACTCCTCAGTGTCAAAAGCCTCTGTCTATAGTGACCCTGTAATCTAAATGATCGTTCATCATATCATACGTGAGTATCCGTCGCATTATATTATATTATGTAATGTTAATATATGTTATATAGTTTCAAAAGTTATAATTAATTATTACAAGCACAATTTGAACTAGATATAAGACCCAGTTTGTAATAATAAATTTATTTATGTTGTCATGAACTACATACATATATGTCGTTTTAATAAAAATAAACAAAAATGTTTGCAGTACTTAAATAAAAAAAAATTAAAATATGTATTACCACACATAAACACACAGATTAACATATAAAAATACCTTTTTTTAATAAATTAATAAATTTATAAATAAGCTTTATTATATAGCTTTCGCTAGCCGTACAATTTGCACAATTACCGTGCTACACTCCTTAGACAAGCATAATCCAATTAGGTAACACCAAGGAAACTGTTTACTATCGACATTTACTGTCCTGTAAAATTAAATCAGCTTCACGCTGTATCCCGCACAAAGCAGAATATGCAGAGGGAATCTAATGATAAGATACTCCGTTCCCCATTTTTCGTTGAATTTTTTGAGGAACTATCTTTTGAGCAGCAGAACACCGAGTTCAAACTTGGTGCCAATGTAAACAAATGAAAATTTTTAAATAATTCATACCCTCGAGTGAGAATCGAAGCCGCATCCTTCGCGTTACGAAAAGTTCACAGATAATCTGTTTGACAATACAGTGTTTCCGGTCTACTTCATATTGAATTCAATTCGCGACGTCTCGACCGGTGCAACATCGGTACAGACGGGGAATTGAATGAGTGAAAGTCGGCTATTCTACTTTGAATACTGATTTTTGTAGTCTAGGGCTTATTGCACAATAACAACAGTTTTTATTACGTCAACGTAATGAGGTCACGATTTTTCGAAGCGAAGCGAAGCGATCACGCTTCACGATTAGAGCTTAAACGGATATGAACGTTTCATATCGTGTCTCCAAATATTATAAATTCATTTGGTATTAATTCCCTAACAACAGTATATAACAGTTATTTCCTCTTATCCTTATTTATTTACTCACCATCCTTATTAATTAGTATTAATGTATAAAAACATATACTATTACGGTTGTTATTTAATCAAACTAGTCGAATTGCATTCTAGATGGCGGCAATGTGAAATGATCTTCCGATGGCAATGACCGTCGGCGAAAGCGGTGGCAGGTTTTAAATGAAACATGCATTTTAATACTAATAAAGAAAAAACGTATGTAATTGATGTTACGACAAGGTAATATAATACGTTTTTGTGTATTTCAATTTATATGTACTTTATAACGGTTAGATATTTGTAAAAAATATTGGTAACGTTATATTTGGATTTGGAAATTATTTAATGAATTATAATTATAAGAATTAAAGATTTTACTGTTTCATCATTTCTTTCTTTAATGTTATGAGATTCAATTCTTGCAGTTTAATAATAATCTAATGTAAGATCTCGTTTTTGTACTGTACAACTAATATATAAGCTCGGTAACGAAAACTTAACTTAACTTAAACCAAACTTTCTTTTGCTTCTCTGTTTTCCGCATACCGCATGGCAGAAACATATCTAGTGTCAAAACATTTAATTCTGCGTTTTCGGCAAGAACGTGAAACGTAACGGAAAAACGGAATGGAACTCCTTATCCGAATGGAAATTGAACTCCCGACCATAGTTTTTACGATCAGCGCCATACATCTCATTGCGCCACTAATAAAAAAAAACACTATATAAAAAATGCACATCAAAATATATATTTAAATCACGTAATATACTCAATTTATGTATGGCTAGGTCGCACGCATTACATTTACCTTGATACACATTACGACACCGGTCTGGACGTTTACTATATATGCGGGGCGTGGTTTATTTTCAATTACACTAACTTCAAATTACTATTGTTTTAATTGAAAAAGTTTCTCAGCGCAAGCTTTGATGAATATAAAACTATAGCGCGCATTTGTTATTAATTAATATTAATATGTTAGAGAATACGGTACAAATTATAAATATAATAATAAATTATCTCTTAGCTCCATGCTGTATGCATGATACTAATGCTTCTGATGCTGTAGGCAGACGGAACCCAGTGACAATCTGTTCCCCAATTTTCGCCGAATTTAAGAGGCATTGCGTCTTGAGTAGCGAAACTCAGTATCAGAGCGAAGAAATGAAGGTGTTCATAAATAATAATTCATTCCTCGGTGTGAAAACCCACAACCGTCGTGTTACAATCACACGTTTGGGTCCCATCAAAAATTAAAAAAGAACTATATTGTTTACTACTTTTTGGCAATTAATTTTTTCAAACTACTTTCAGTCTAGCGTAACCTCCTTAATTAAGTGGCCGTTAAATATTTGCATTTCTAGACTATTATCGATTTAAAAATTGCATATATATGAGCTTATCGTATTAACAACACAACACATTGACGAAATATCGATAAGCATATATTTTATAATTGGCATTTACCACGCAATTCGCGATTTCAAACGATTTAAAACCATAAACCTTGCGACAGTTAGAGAAATTACCAAATATTATGGACAAACATATTTTTTCATAACAGCTAAATAATGTCTTAGAACTAATTAGATATGTATGTAGATATTCAAAATTTTACAAAACTGTTTTATTAATGATTTTAAAGTTATTTAATTTAGAGTTTGAGTTGAGATTCGCCATTCAATGGAGAAAGTATCATAAGACTAGCTAATTTATCAGAAAGTAAGCAGGGAGATACCAGTGAAGAATTCTTCTCTCAGTTATGGCCCACTACTTCTATGTATTTATCAATAGTCCAGGCAAACACTGCATTTTTTCTAACTAGGCCACAAGAATATCTTTACATTTTTTTAACTCAACTCAACTCGGAACTCAACACCTCGTTTAAATCCAATTACAACACTAATAATGTTTAAGTATTATTATACATATAATTATATAATAACATTGAACTAAATCTAAATAACCAAAACTATTTCGACCACAGCCATTAGACTAAATCAAAAACAAAGCCACAATGTATTTTTTAGAATTTATAATTACGACACATTAATATATATTAAATTACGAAAATAATGTATGAATGTAAATAATAATAAAAAATAATCTATTAAGCCTCCAAGTAGTTTGTTACATAACAATTTCGTAATTACAATTACTCGCGCGGCTGTAATGCACGCAACTTATTGGAAGGCGAACGTGAGCGACCTTGAAACAGCGCCATCTAGTTTAAACTAAGTGAACTAACCCTATTTTCACCTTCACTCGAACACGGCCTGAGGAAAACCTACAAAAACCACTATCCCTTTCACATACCAAGTTTCTGTTACATAGAGCCAGCTTTTGTTTTCGTTTGTCTCGTTTATATAAAGCGAATTGGTGATATTATTAACAGTATATATTCTAAAGTTCTTTTGCTTTTTACGAAATATAAAGAAAATATCGAATGATATTTACACTGTTCCTTTTCTTTATCCATTTAGAGTAATTTCATGCCAAAATCCAGAGCTGCACTTTGACTGGGCGAATTGTAAGTACAACGAGGGTAGAAATAACTTACTCAAAATGCGATTAGAATCAATAAATATTGAAGGAAATTTTAAATGTTCAGGCTATAAATTGGCTATAAGGTAAGGTAAAAATTTAGTAATTATAATTTTTTATAAACAATTATTTTTTTAGTATACCGCACATAGCAGGGTAAGGGGAGACTAATAGAAATATTTCCAAATGGATCGAAATCGGTAAAAATTTCACAAATGGAAAATAATCTAGTATTACGGTTACCAAACCTTTCCACATGATTGCACTGGACATATCCAGTGTCGCAAACAGCATATATAATGAGCAGCCACGAGCTCCGCCATCGGGCCCTAAGGCAACTGACGGATATTACAAATAGTGGTTCAAATAAATGTAGGCATTTGCAAATATTAGCTGGAGGCGATTATCAAACCAACTGTTTATGAGATGAATTAAATCGAAATAATCTAATTAATAATTTAAATTAGATATATTTATGTGTTTCTTGTAAATATCATTGACAATTAATATAATGTAGGCATTTTAATAGCATTGTTTTCTATCATTATAGGTATATAAACGAATTTATATTTTATTATCAAAATAAAGTCCAATTAGTTATATTTTCAGCTAAATTGGATATTTCGTATATTCAAGGAATCCGATAACGAATTAGTTAGAATTTGTTTCAAAATTACCAGCCAGTCGGTTCAGTCAGTAAATACGCGCATACTTATTTTTTGTATCTAGTTAACAAGATATGGCTTGTTTTTTTAAAGTCACTCAATCTTTTTAAGATTAATATCTGACTATGCCGGTGGACTTGTATAAATTGACTTTGCGTAGGACTGAGTTGTGAAGTGGCCTTAAATTATTGCAAAATTTCACCTTTAAAAATTTGATTTACGATATTTTTTTGTTTTCGTCAAAATATGATAATATTAGAAAAATCTCCTATATTTTAAAATGTATTGCGAATTTTAATTATTACCGAATATACGAGACCCGATCGTACGCCTACTTATTTATACTACTTTTAAATTAACTATACATATTCGCTTATCCTTAGAAAACAAACTCATATAAAGAAACATTTTTTCTTGTTTTTTTCATGTGTATGTAGTTGAATGACCTTGACTTGATGCAACGATGACCGCCAAGGGGGCAATGACCTGCGCATTTTGACTGACAGGTGAGTAGCGGTGGGACACTCACCCAATCTACCTATAGCTATTCGATTAAAGAACTCTATACGAGATTAGGTGAACCGTTCGGTTAACAATTAAGTTAATTATAAAGGTTTACTTGTTAATATAAGGAGAAATTACTATTTTTATATGAAATATTTTCCCAATAAAAATCCCAACACGATACAAATTCTGTATGAAAAAAAAATATAAAAATCACAGTAATAATCCAGGCTTGATATAAACAATAATATTAGGTAACTTAAATATATGTTACGTACATCGATGTAATGATGTGGAATGACATAATATTGAAACAAAAAGTTATAAACTGTCAAATTAACAATCTAATATGGTTGACCATTTGCCATATAACACAACTACAGAATCGCTAATGTACTTATATTAGATATATACGTAATGAAGAACAATTTATCTCTATGCAATGATAATTTTATAAACAAACAAGATTTCCCATTATCCTAATTCTGGAGGCGAAGTCTCGACATCAAAGCGAAGAAAATGGAAATATTTAATTTCCTCAAATGGGAATCGAACTTGTCGCGTTTACAGTCCCACTTTATACCCGTGCGCCACGACCGGCCTCGAATCTGTTACCACCAATGCACAATAGTGCACTAGTTATGTTGCCACTAAGTAATAATATTCTTAAAATCATTCGTTTCTACTGTCGTCGATCTGTCAATGCAAGCCGCGTCCCTAATTCACCGTCGACGTTAAATATTCGGGGCCGTTGCACTTTGATATATGTTTTGCGGTCGTTTCTTTGCGTGACGCAACCGTTGCATTTCAATATTTATTATGGTGCGCCGTATTTTTGACAATTTGGAATTGATGTGAATATATGTATGTTTTTCATACCATATACAGCCTTCCCTTTAAATTTTATTAGAAAAATATTGGAACAAATTTCTATTTTAATCAACGTATATTAAGATAGTTTTTATATGATGTTCGAAAAATTACTTAAAATATATGAAATATTTGATTTGTTCTAAAAAAAAATTAAATTCATATAAATTAAAATTATTGTATATATTTCAAATCATTACAATATACGTAATTGCATAAATTGTATATAAAAATTCTTTCTTATTCTTAATAATAGCTCATTCAGATTGACGATTGACCTCCATGTTGTCAATATGCAGCTATTTGTATCGCCTAGTTTGCCATTTACGGGCGGCACGAGGCCGCTACGTCAAAGAAACATTATAAAACACACTATAAAATTACAATAGTTATCGATTTAAAATAAAAAAAATACCTTATTATACATCTATTGAGTGTTAATCAGGCGATAGAAATCTTATATTCATGTCAATTATCAAACAAGATATATCAATATAAATGTGCATAATTATAATAAATTCTATTAAGAATTAATACAAAGTGTCTTATAATAGAATTTACTTAGCAAATGTCAGAATTTCTGTATTTTACAAAAGATTTCTATAAATTTAGTAACGGTAACGCACGGAACGTTGCCGTATCTAAATAAGCCTGCAAATAAATGATTTTGTATATTTATAATTTTTATGTTTAAAATGTATATTATTGGCTTACACATATTTTTTTTATTATTGTCCTTATAATATATGTTTTCTTGTGATTCTTCATTTTAAGCGGTTAGGCATAATACCTAGGCTGACGTAGTTCTCTCACCGTTCCGTTAATCTTATATACTAGCCAGGTAAACGAAACCTAGAATCGAACCCACTAAACCTGCAACCTGCACGAGGACATCATAAAAATCGATACAAATCAAATTAAAATTTGAACCTACTTACCACTATTTTCCAGAAAGGTATGTGGAATATCCATATAGAGACGATACTACCAGAAATATACATATAAGGGGAATTACGAACATCACGACAATGACTCACAATTTTTGTAATACAGTTCTTATTACATCACGTAATACAAATATAGAAACAGTACTACGTAGGCTTTTGACTCTATCTTATGATCCATTTGGTAAAAATCAGTCCTTTGAATGCATCGTTGCCGACGATTCACCGATCGCGAGTGAAAGTAAAGATTGGATCAATCGTTATTAAGTTCACTGATGTAATCATTTATTACATTTGTTTTGTATTGTATTTGTTTATTATGTGATAAACATTTAAACTATTAACTCTTTCATTGCATTTTAAAAACACAAACGTCTAATTTGGGAGTCATGTCCCAATTCAAAGTACTTTCAAACGATTTCGTGGTTGGTTTGTTTAATTTAATGGAAATTAACCTTCACTAATGTCTAATTTATTTTGTCTAGACTCCATTCAAATCACGATTCGCCTCATTTAATGATTTTATGGTATGTATGCAATCATTACAGTGTTCTTCAAATTGTGATAATTTCTATGAAATAGATCGCCTCTCAATAACCTTAGGTGAACTAAGTAAAATACCTTAGTAATTGTAAATTAGAGGAAGTATAAATAATATAGATTATTTTTACAAATTATAATTTCCAGTATTAATTTCCGTCGCGTCATCACGCAATGTCTTCGAAAACTGGATGGAAAATCGATAACGGAGTGTCTTAACATGAGGTTATACATTTTAAATTATACATATAATTTATATTATTATAAATAAGGATATATATAAATAAGGTAAGTCCAAGTCTCGTTATTTACGAGTTCCAAAAAGAGTAACAACGGGACCTGAGTGAGATGTATTGCAACAATAAAGTGTATAAAATATTGCACCAATTTTTAACGGTAATTCCAAACGAATTATTCATTCAACGTCAGCGGCTACAGTTTCCTCATACTTAGAAATTGAAATTGAAATTCAAGCTTGCCTTGAGATTGTTTTTAATACTAAACTTAAATAACGTTATACAGAGAAAAGTAAATAGATATGAAACCGCCGTGGCGCAGTGGCACAAGAGTCAAGGATCGAGTCAATTCTTCTTCTTTATTCTGATACAGTAAATAACTTTAACAATAACATACGTTAAAAGGTGGGTAGGTACACCTAACCTATAGTACGTAACGTAACCTAAGACCCAACAGCTAGCCAGTCAAGTTAGCAGATTGATAAGTAGTATAGTGATGTCATTGAGATAGCAACGACTGTCGGCCGTCAACAATCGCGGCGAACACATTGTGCTGTCCGCATTAAGTACTGAAGGAAGCCACGGCCACATCAGACCTTGGACGGGCAGCAGTGATTGAAAGACCCCATGTCCTTTTCAAATTACCAAACAATAGCAAAAAAATCACTACCAGCTAACACTTAAAAAAACGGTTAAGTGCGAGTCGAATTTGCCCACAGAGGGTTCTGTTCTAATTTTAGGATTATAGGTCGGGAAATACAACTATAGATTGAATTGAAGAGATTTTTATATTTTTTGTTTTTTTTCCATTATTTGTATATTAAGTTCTCAGATATGATGACGCGGCGAAGCTTTAAGAGACTGTAGATCTAAACCTACGACTTTAATTTCGGCTTGATGAGACCTCCACGTGATTTTGAGAAAAATAATCTTAACAGACGAACAGATGGCCAACAAAGTGATCACAATATAAATGTTCCATTTTTACCTTTCGAGGTACGGAATCCTGAAACAAAATAGATAGATAGAAGCGGAACTGAAATTATATCCATTCGTTTTTTAGACAATGGCTCGTTAGCGAGTTGCATAACAGCAGGTGCTGGCAAACGATGGAAAACAAAAAAATAACTCTTTCTAATTTAACGCGCCAACAGCATCTCAATGTTAGATAACGAATTAAGTCGTCTATCTCGACATAATCTTTGTCAGTTTTAGTGTTTGCTTTTACACCTTTTTTTTTGCTGTCGGTACAAAAAGTATTCTAATTTATTTTATATTGGCCGTTCGATATCGAGTGTTTGATATTATTAAATAATTGCCAAGCGACCTTTACGCAACTTTCAAATCTAGACCGGATCAAATTTGTTAATAATATTTGACAGTTGTGCCTAGATACGTTATGAAATTAAATTTATTATTGAAGCAAAACTTTCATTATTTTAATATAATTTCAAGACAAATAAATATTTGACATATATTTTTTTCATGTTCATGCTGTATTTCGAAAATAACAGAATAGAGAAAACGTAGTGTCAGATTATTCCGCCCTCTGCTTTCTATTCAAATTTGAAACCCTTGTCCCCTAGACGATGTATTTTCTCACAAAGTCCCTGATCCTCATGACATGCATTGTCTGTTAATGTTAATTATTAGATAATTATAAACAAATAATTTTAAGCAGAGATATAGAGACAGATATAAAACATATGTTATAAACATATTTATTATCTCTTAAGTTTTTATAAAAGGAAACAAATGTTATATTTACATTTAAACAAATCGTGAAAGCTGTTAATTTTTAAATTTCCATATCAATAGTTTAGCCTATTATATTTAAATTACTTTAAAGCCAACACTTTCGCAATGATTGATGACAATTTCTAATTCAATTTTATCAAAGTCAGTATCTGAGCCGCTTATTGGTATGACAATACCGACGTAAGTCTACAGTACAATTAAATTAAGTGTTCAATCATGTTACGTCCACAGTCTACTTATTTCTTATACAAACTTATATTATACAAAAAGAAATACATTTCCAGTACTACAGTTATGTTAGGAAATTTGAAATTATTTATATAAGTAGTCTATTTTCATCGTAACTGCAATCATTATATAATATATTATAATAATTGTATGTTGAAGTAACCACCAAATATTAGTTACTGTCACTGTGTATACAGTAAATATACAATAAATACTTATTATATAAATTTATTACCTTGAAGCAAGTCGTGGCGATGAGGCACAAACGTGCGACCGATTGTGGGTTCGATTCCCACTCGGGAAAATGAAATTAATATTTCCATTTTCTTCGCTCTGATGCTGAGGCAAAGCGTGGCGTTGAATTCCGCCACTTAACACGTAAAAAAATATAACAAAAAAACATTATATAGGTATAATTTTTTAATGGTCATATTAAATGTTACTTAACCTAAAAATATTTACGTACTACGAGCGAGTTCTGTTGATAATCTATAATGACATCGTCTAATGATAGTCGTTACAAGTAATTCCAAGACTTACAGTTTTAACAAAGTGCTTATAAAGTTAATAGAGTTTCGGAGAGACTTTATAGGGAGAGTTATTTCCGAGCTGACTTAAAGATAGAGGCCGTTGTGACTGTAAACTTGACGGTTGTGGATTCGATTCCCATTGATGAGAATTAATTATTTAATACTCTCATTTATATTCCCTCGGGCAAAAAGAGGAAGCGCGGCGTTGATTTCCGCCACTCAGCAAATAGGGAACGGGAACGTATTCACCTTAATTCTACAGTTCCATCTACCCTGCTATATGCGACATACAGCGTGAAGCGATTTATTTGCTTTTTTTAGTCCTTATTTTGTTTTATACCTACAAATAATATGTTGATTTATTATTCGATTACCTACGCATACATGACAAGGATATGCGCCTACGCAACTAACGAACGTGCCTCTAATATATACGAGATGGACCATATTGGGAAACTTAGTTTATTTAATCATAATAGCTTAAAATTTATATGTCACTCAAATCACCATCAGCTTTTGATTTGAATCAGCATTATTATTATTGAATCAAAATCTCATTGTGTGAGTTACATGTGGCAATATCACGAATTTTGCGTCGCGTTTTAAACAAAAAAATAATTACAATATTAAATAATAATAATATGAATTGAGTGTCTTAACACTAGGTTCCGTCTGCCTACCCTGCTGTGTGCGGGATACAGCGTGAAGCTGATAATATATCACACCCAGATGAAGTTAAAAAAACAACGGTGCAGTTTCTACGTGGCTGATAGAACGTTTTATTTGCTTATTCAAATAGTTAGTATGTATATGTGAAAAGACGAACGATGTTTAACTATATTCCATAAATTAAGACATTTCCCACTATTTCTGGAGACATTGCGTGTTGAGTGGCGAAACTCAATCGCAATGTCTCGCTTTCGCTCAACCGATACTATAGACTTTTTTTACAGTCACACCCCTGTCCCATTGCGCTACGAAGGCCTCGGGACTAGAGATTTTAATCTATAGTATCCAATGATAAAATCAATAAATCTATATATAAAAGCTTGAGCAATACAAAACAGATGTTACTAGTTGCGCCACTCCAATTAATGTTATTCAAAACCAGTCACAAATATTCTCACATTGAACCACGAACTCTTTATGTTTCCATTATTTATTATTGCCGAACATCTGAATAACTTTAAGCTCAACTTGCACAATAGTCAAGTTCAATGTTACGAACGAAAGTTCGACCTTCTAGATGACATAACTTTGGAGACGACACTGACATATTTTAAAGGGTCAATCATATATTAGGCAAATGTATAGAATATGCGTCTTTGTAGACGTATTCAAATTGATAAACTATATTTCGTATCATGTCAAATATAGTCTACAGATCTAGACTATAACAAATAGGTCAAGTGTGAGTCGTACTTGCACGTATACAACTTATAAAAGTTGATCCATTTCAGCTTGCATATTCACATACGTCATATATTATAAAAAAAATATAATACTATAACGAGAAATTCCATCATTCAGATATTTTTGGAGCATGAAAATATTCTAAGTATTTAGAAAGATGAAAACTTTACTGTATACAATGGAACCTTGACACGATAGAAAATTAACTTAGAATGAATAATTACAAACATTATAATACGGCCTTGTTCCACTCAATATATTTAAAACATATTTACGTAAGATATATCATTTTAATTATTTCCGTTTCATATATAAATAGAATAATTTGTTGTTCCGTTTTAAATTATTTTACTTATTACATACATACATATAAACTACATTTTTTTTTCATTTGGCCGACACGAATGGATATACTATATATGGTTCTAGTTAATACAAAGTTAACAATGTAACGTGTAAGATTAAAAAATAATTATAATTAAATTAGTTTCACCATGTAACCCGCACACAGCACGATAGGCAGAAGGAACCTAGTGGTAAGACAGTCCGTTTCCCATTTTCTGCCGAATTCTTTAGGCATTGCGTGTTGAGTGGCAGAACTCAACGCCGCGTTTTGCCTCACGTTACAGTCACACCCTTGTGCCGCTGCGCCACCACGGTCTCAAGAATATTTCAAAATGCTATTAATAATTGCAATCCAATATATTCATCAGTTTAATATATAGATATTGAATAAATGGGTTGGCCGATCTAAAAAGGGATTTCCTACCATACCTTTAATATTACAGTCGATTCTTAGTATTTCAATCGTTGCTATGATCAATTTAAAATAAACTTTAATAACTTGAAATAAGGTTAACTACACTTTAACATAATTAGAAGATGATTAGAAAGGATGTTCTTAAATGCAGTTGCAAAATTTTGTCGGTATTTTCGTCTTAACTGATTTTGCTATGCCTTCATGATTCAAGTGCGTGTTGCAAAAATAGGATATATCTTCATATATAATCATAAATTAAATCAGCTTTACGCTCTATCCCGCAAACAGCAGGGTAGGCAGAGGGAACCTAGAGTTAAGACATTCCGTTCCCCACTTTCTGCCAAATTCTGGAGGTATTAGGTTGAGTGGCAGAACTCAACACCGACCTGTACCTCGACACCAGACACCAGAGCGAAGAAATTGAAATATAAACTTAAATAAATATTTCACTTTCTCGAGTGGGGATCGAACCCACAATCGTCGCGTTACAGTCACACCCTTGTTCCGCTGCACTACGACGGCTTTATATATAATTATGTTATAAAAAAATCACTAATTATATTTAAAATAACTTCTGCCTGCAATTATACAACAAACAGAAAATAAGATGCCCGACTGTAAGCGTGACGTTGTGGGTTCAATTCCCAAACAGGGAAATCAATTATCTATATGTGTTATTTTGTATGCGGAATGTCGCGAGTATTAAAAAAGCATAAAATATGTATAGTTTTCATTAATAGCATTCATAAATATAAGAAGAATCGAAACGAATGCCAAATATTCTACACAGAGGACACCTTTATCTCTTTTTTAGTTTTAGATTTATCCAAAGACACTTTTTTCGAACTACCTACCTACCTAACAAAATGCGGAAGATGCTTGAATAAGTAATAAAATTCCAGATACTTTATTACATTTATATTTAATATGCGAGAATTTTGAATTAAAAAAAAATGCATAAATTGCAAGAAGACACCATTTGCATGAAAACAACAGCCTGATAATATTCGCCCTGACTTTTTCCAGTCCAATTAATTCTCACTTAGGGTCGTACAGTCCAGTTCTCGTTACTTCCTTATTGCACTTGGAGAGCTATTTGAATCGTTATTTTATTATAACCGGTTGATCGCAACCTGTTATTCTTTTTCTTTTTACATTACTGTCATTATACTGAGCATTGTACTCTTTGTGAGTAATAAAAGTTGACAGTTTTCTAGAAATTTCTTAAGGGTTTTGTTTTCGAGAACGGTGAGAGTTTAATATGTACTACACTACAACAAAAAAATTTTTGTAACAAACCACTCAAGATACTTATATATTTATGTGTATATATATATATATATATATATATATATATATATATATATATAATGAGTTTTATTCTGCTAACATGACGTCTCTCAGCTGCCTACGAAATGTGGGAAGTGCGTACAGACAAAAAAGGCATAACAATGTGATTTGCTTCCATTTTTGTTCTGGCATTTGTATGTTGATTAGTTAAACTGGAACAATTTATATTCTAATTCTATACGAAAACGAAGATAATATATTTAATTTAACGTATAAAATTATCGCTTCATATAGTTCATGATAGTTTTTTTGTTTGTATTGTGTTAATATAATTTTTATCTTAGGTGATTGACATTACACATAATATCAGTCATCATCGATTGTGTTAAAGTGCTGTGTTTTTTTTAAAATTATTTTTACGTATTGAATATTTAAACACAAAAAACTTCATTAAATCTGATCTAAAAATTCTAATCTATATAAATAATCTAAATATTCTACTATAGCATTCAATATAATATGGATCCATTTTCTCAATAGAACTATAATAATGAACTGCAAGTGGGCAAGTGAATGGCTGGCCTTCGGTCACGCCTTGTAAGGGTTGCCACCCGGAAACACTGTGCTGAACTGGTTCAGATACCACGCATTATCGTCTCAGCGTATAGCAAAAAAAGTGATCTACTTTTTTGTTAATTTCTCATATAATGTTAATTGTTAATTGTTAATTGTTAATAAATTAAAAATAATTTATGTTAATATAAAAAAAACCTTAATAAGCTGAACAGTACAAAGTATGGACTAGTAATAATTTTAACTTATCGTTTAATTTGTATATAAAAAAAATCTATGTTTTTAACCCTGATTGTGTGTTTCATAAAATCTATAAACAATAAGTGGTATGAATGTGACCTTTTCTTCGAGTAAATAAAAGTAATTAAATTCAAGGATATAATCCATTACTTTCAATATGATCGACGCACCGTAAAAATTATTGTCTTAATTTGGCATCTATCAGCCGTATTAAAATCTGATAAGAGAAACGCAAGGGAAAATGACTCAGTCTCTTTCGAAATGGAAGTATAAAGGTTAAATGATGAAAAACCAAGCACTAAATAATATAGACAATATTTTACGCTCTAAACGCTTAACCTATCACGGAGAATTGTTGCCGCTAGTCAAATATGTTTTCTACACCAGAAATATTATAAATTTACTTATAAATACATATTTTATTTTATTCAAATAATCTTAAAATAAGTAAAGACACTCTATGTTATTAAATAGAAGCCACGGCTCTACAAGAGTGCTACGCTTCAATGCTACGAGGGTACAATTTGAGTTAATGAGAAAATTCAACCAAACAAACTACATAATCAATATTTAATGACGTATAGTATTTGTAATATGATAGTAAATATCGAATAACTTAAAAAACCCGTCAAATTAAATATCAAATGATATATAAAATAATATCATGAAGTTACTTGCAATAGCAAAACAAAGTTACTTTGGTGAAAGGTTGTCTCAAAACTTGTTTTTGACCTTAACAAGTGAAGGTTACAGGCTATACATGTACCTGTAAAAGCTAACATATCTAAGTATGTATTTCCGTGTAGACACCAGAAATGTATCAATGAACTTTATAAATAATAAATGGTATAGAGTATAATGAGATTAATAAAAAGGTCAGAATTAATAGTTAAATTTAAAATTGCATTTTCTTAATCTGTAAATTGTTTTTACGACGTTACTTTAAACGAATCAATGTTATTTTTTTGTTAATTTTAAATAAAATCTTATTCTTATAAAACTTGTACTTATAAATGTATTTTTGATTAAAAAGGTTGTCACGGCCAGCGGGACAGCAATTTCCTACTAAACCTATAGTTTTTCTGCCTGATGGCTTAAAAGTAAACTTAGTGTTTTAACACGAAGATAGACCTGCTTAATCTGCTATATGTGGAAGAAAATGTGAAGCTAAAGCATTAAAAAAAATATAGAGCTGTGAAATGCAACATTAAATACATGCAGAAACTCTATATTTTAAATATTGTGAGAAACAAACTCTTACCATCACATCCTCCATCAAATAGCATCAACGATAACTCAAACAAAAGCTTCTAAAAACAACGACAATATCTTAATGTAACTCACTCTTAAAAGTTTTTTATCGATACAAATTACTTATTCCGGACGGCAGTCAATTTATCAATACAGATAAATATCCTTTTAGCGATCGTACCTGAAACAAAAAACTGTCATTAACATCCTGACATATAAGTATATGACATTTGACAAAGTAGGCCGTATTCACATATTCCGCAAGCATGGGCTTGCATCAGACAGCCTTAATACGTAACGTCAGCACTGCTACTTATTATTAAGGGCCTGTACATACAATACTATTAGTCACGCACTATATAACAAATAACAAAAAACAAACATTCAAAGTTTTTTTTAAAATTATCATATTTTACAAATATAATAATAATCTGTGTGGACCTTGAATGACCTATATGTGACCTTGTATATACCAATAAAACTTAATTGTATACGTCACATTATATTATATATTCTAATTTAACGCCTTTGGTACACTATTGAAATAAGTTTGACATCAGCGGTGGCTGTGGTATCAGAGTAAATCAGCTACGGACAGACCAACAAATCTATGTAAAAACATATATATATTTTTTTAATTTTACGATATCATTTAATTAATTCTAGCATATTTTAGCACCTAATATAATACAAACATAACTATGTTTGTTGACATATATACTTAGATATGTCAAATTGACATAACACCTTGGACAAATGCAATTGCCATTACATATCACACCCGTGACACGATCTCTATTGACCGAGACCTTATTCAATTAAGCATTTAGCACACGCTCGTGATCGTGCATTAATCATAATTTAAATTTTGATAAACTTTAATATATATTTCTTAAATTCACTTAAATATATATATATTTAAGTAATCAAACTCTTAAGATATATGTCATAAATTAAAAACAAAGACAGTAACTCATAGAAGAAACACTTGAACATAAATCAATATCTCTAGTTTACTGAATGGAATGTACAGTTCCACTTACGGAGCCGGTCTTTTGGCGACCTTGCATCTTTAACGATAGTTATCCGCATAACACAGATGCTGGCGATACAAACGTTGTTGTAACAAGGTTATGATATCCGCCCAATTTCCTATCAAATGTAAGAATTACATATCAATTATTAACTGTTATATATTTAACTAGAGACTTAAACACGGCTTCGCTCACATAAACTTTATTTTATTTTATAGTGTTAGGTTATTATATATATTTATATATTTTTTTTCTTTTACTTAAAAGTATCCTATGTCCATTTTATTTTATTAAAGTTTCATGTCACACAAATTTACACTCACATTTATAATAATAGTATGATTTAATGTGGCAATCTATGTATGAGGTCACGACCTTGACCAGTCGACACAATATCAACACTCTATTTAGGTCATTTCTCTCCATCCTATATACCTAAACCTCTCTTAATTCACATAAAACAGAAAAAAAATACATAATAATATTTACAATAACAAAAAAATCTACAATTTTTGATTGTCGCTTACAATTTTGACAGCCGACCTTGTATCGGTGCTTATGTACGTTCTCTACGGAAACGTTACTGTGCAATTGACCAGTCTAGTTATCTACCACCATTAAGCGTTCACCGAGACTACGTGGTTTTATAAATTACCGGAATTCGTATTTCTTATAAGGCGGGCAACATTTTTTCCTGTAATTTAAATCAATATTTATCGATCTATACGTGTTTTTATAAGTGATACGTGTGTTTAATGCGTGTAAAATATATATTATAAGCCGATGGGATCCATGTCGTGCTATAAAAAGTAACCATTTTATTTATGGGCATAAGTTGGGCTTCCGTATAAAAAGTTTAAAACAATATCGTAATATGAACAGTTTATTACAATTTCTTTTGTTTTTGATGAGATTTAATTATTTAAGATAATTTACCTGTTTACCTGCTTAGCAAGAACAACGTAAGAAGTATTATTCAATTTATTAATAACGTAATAAGAATTCTTTAGCACAACGTCTGTCCGTAAACGCTACGGTCATGGGTCCGATCCTCAGTCAAAGTACTGAATTATTTTTAATATCCTCCCTCTGGTAACAGACAAAGCGCGGTGTTGAATTCCGCCATTCAACGCTCAATATTTCAAAAATTAATGACTCCTATCCCGTTATGTTAGCTAATATTGTCTTTTTCATATTTTCATAGGACATACGATGGTTTGACATAGTTATATATCTTATTATAGTTTTTCTCTTACCTTAAACAACGCTTTTTTTAACAGTATGTAAGATTAAAAGTAATTATGTAATAAATATAATATGTTTACCCCTTTAGAATCAACTTTTCAAGGATACTTTGAGTAAATAAAAATGTCAATTAAGAACGCTATCTGCAATCCATCCAAATATAAGTTTTGTCCATTAAGTTCTTAAATAGTAGAAGACTTTTTATAGCGTAGAGCAAAACGACATTTTTATCATAACTTCTTATATGCTTTAAAGTAATAAATTATTTATGAGTTTGAACATAAATTTTTCGATCTCACGTTTACATATACAGCGAAATACGCGTAATTCTGAAATTAAAATAAAAAATATTATTATAATATTAATTATCTGTTAGCTTATATACTTAAAGATTTATAGTTTACTATTTTTATTTAACGTTTTACAAACTGAAAAAAATGGACTCATTCAAAATCGAGTAAATATACTGCGTCACAGTGCAGGGGCAGAAAGGTACAATTGTAAGCGTAATGAGACAAAACGCGGCGTTGACTCCCCCTCAACTCACAACGCCTCCAGAATACGGTGGAAAGTGGGGAACAGAAGTGTTTTAATGGGAAAGGAGTGTCTTAATACCTTGTCCACAGGATCCCTCTATGCCTCAGCTATGTACGAGATGTAGCTTAAAAAAGCCATAAAAAATCTCCTTTATACAATTGATATTGGTTAATTATAACTAATTGTATAGATTCTATCTATGTATTAAAGACATTTCTGAAATTTATCTATTTCAAATATGTAATAGGCGATATGTTCGTAGCTGTTATTTCCCATATATGGACATTCTTATCGTTAATGTACAGAGTAATACAATATGACAATATGGCACCTATACACATTCAAATGCCACGCCGTCGCGCTAACTTGGAAACCTAACAGGAAGTTCAATAGAATAATGTGAATTCACTTATTATTATATACATAATACATATATATAATATATATATAATATATATATATTATATATATATTATATATATAAATATTTCTCGTACATTTGAGTAAGGAAACATATCCGTTACAGCAGACCGCGGAAGAGTGGTGTTGAGATACGACAGTGAAAATGCATTCTGCGGGGATGCGGAAAGCGGATCGATTCGCTCGAACTAATATTGGATTTTACGCACTCAGTACCTCTAGATGTGCCACACTTTTTTTTGTTGTTCATCGATTTATATGTATATTATATATTATTTGTGTATTCGATTACATTTGTGCTGATTCAATATTGAATTTGGTAATATTGTATAATAGTAAAATTTAAAGAAACTAAAAAAATATATATCAATATTTCCTTTTTTTAAGAATAAGGAACTAATATGTAATCATATTAATAGTAAAACTCAACATACTAATATATATACTTATATGAGAAAATACTCTTCCTGCAAATGAAAACATCAATAACTTATTTTTTTAACAAAAAAAAAATATTTATTTTTAATATTTATCTGAACTAGACATTTCACTGAACTAACATCTCTGCGCATTAAGATTATACACAGCTATTATTAAATACGAGATGCGAGTACTAGCGTTGCGGAAGAACGGTCGGAATGAAATAGAAAATGAGGGAAATCTTTACGTCATGCGTCTGCGCAACGTTAAAAAAGTTAATCCCATTAAGTTTATACAATAGTAACATATGTTATGAGTTTGATAAATTTCAAGTTAAGAATTTTAAATTTCAGTGTTAAGACACTCCTTCCCCCACTTTCCGCCGAATTCTGGAGGCATTGCGTGTTGAGTTGTGGTACTCAACGCCGCACTTTTTGCCTCGACACCCAGAGCAAAGAAAAGGAAATATACATTTAAATTAATATTTCAATCGAGTGGGTTTACAGTCAATCCTTGCGCCACGACTGGCATCAAACATCAAAGAGTAATTTACAAAAATCTAAGAATAATAATTTATATATAAATTTTGTTATTGTCATGTTGGCAGAAGTCTTTGTCTTATATTTTATCATTAATAAAAATTAAATCTAAATCGATTTCAGCTAATCACTCAATCAGGATGTTGCCTTTATTTGCTATGCCTTTTTTGTATAGTCTGTTAATTTAAAAAAAACAAGCAATTATACAGCCATATATCTTTTTTGTCTATCTTAAAATACTTGGAATAAATATAATAAAATGTCTAAACCAATAAATTGTCTATCCAAATAAGTTAACCTCCGTTCCGAATCACTGATCACAATGTCACTATTGTAAAAAGGTAATATAATATGCATATAATTTTTATTTTATTGTTTTAAAATACCGCTTCAACGAATTTATTACGGACAGATTAAACAAAAAAAAAATAAACAATATAATTAATATATTGATCATAACGAATTCGGTCACATCAATCATTTCCTAATAATAGAAACCGATTTATAGTCTATGGACTAAATTTACTGCTTTAAAATTTTTATTTATGATAATGAATATTACGAAAATATTTTATTATTCATCCAACAAAATCTACGACATAATATATCAAACGAATTATTGAAATATATTTTTTATATGATATGTCCATATATATCTAGAGACTGTTAATAAAATAAAGCGTATAATATATAATTGTATATACAATATTTCGCACTACGCGGTTTGAGTGCTCTAAAGCGACTTTTTTTGAACTTCAAGCTGTATCTCGCAAAGGCAGAGCTTAATATTAAGACACTCCTTTTCCCACTTTCGGCCGAACTTTGGTGGTGTTAGGTGGTGGAAGACAATGCAGCGCCTTGCATCAACCCCAGAGCGAAAAAAATTAAAATATTAGATATTTCATTTCCTCGAGTGGAAATCCAACACACAACCTGTCACGTTTAAAGACACTTTTCTATTCTAATAACATTATAGTCAAGAGTTGAGTTCCAGGAGGCTGAGGCCATCCAATATATGACCAATAAATACATCGTTGTTGTCTGACTAAAATGCGTATCGCCAAAAATGTCCATTGAATTAAGAAATAGTTTTCACAAGGTTAATTATATAAAAACTTTAAATATATTAACATTAATAAATTATTACCAATATACTAATAAAGTCGTTTCTTTTTGAAATCAATATTTAATGGCAAATTTTAATTACAGCAAAACCTAACTAGGTCGAACTGACGGTTTCAGATATCCACGTACACCGTATGCACCTTACTCAAGTAGCCACGACAAGTGTAGCTGCAATCGCTCCAGTTTTGAGTTACATAAGAAGGCTTATCCGATATCATTGCTTAAGGCCTAGGACTGCGCCGAATCTGAGGCAATACTTAAAGGATACTTATCTGTGTACATTACAAAATGTAGAGGTATAAAATGTATATTATAAGTGTATAATTGTTTTATTATAACAAATTCTTTTATTCCTCTCATAAGTATATGAATAGATATACAAAACAACTCTAATTATTTTATTTTTCTAATTTAAGAGGCCATAAATGCGAAAGGTTGTAAGTTTGATTCCCATTCGAGGTAATTAAATAATTTGTATTCCCATTTATTCGCTCTGGTGTGCGCTACTAAATAGAGTTGAGCCATTACGCCATACCTCCAGAAATCGCCGTTAAGTAGGGAGGGGAATGTCTTTATACTAACTCTCTCTCTGCCTTACTTGCTACACGCGAAATACAACAAAAGAAGATGAAAAAATGTATTGATTCGTTCATTGATTGATAGGAATATTATATATTCCTTGGATTCGTTGTAATTTGCATATTAACATTAACAGCAGCAGGTAAATGAGAACAAAGAATGCGTAAGTAAAATATTTTCCATATCCGCTCATATTTAGTTAAATTAATTTCTAAAATTAATTATAATATGTCATATGTCAATCAAGTTTATTATTTTAGATATAATATCGCTAACGAAAAACAGACAACCTGGCAGATATGATTTGATCTCTTGTGACATTTTCTGAAAGATCACTCTTATAGATAATGTCATTGGTCTTTTGAAATATATTAATTTATTATTCCATTCTCTTATTGAAGGCTTGTTACAAAAACTAACAGTTAAACAAAATTTAAACTGAATGAATAAGATAAATTTGACAGGATGTATATTTTAAATGAAAAATTGAAAGACTTCATTTTACACTTTTCTATCCAATGCATATTTTTAATTTCACTCATGTCTTTAAATGATACGGCTTAGTGATCTTTCTATACAAAATATACGTTTTATTAAAAATGTATATTTTAAACCATTATTTACTGATTCAAAAAAAATTATTGTTTAATCGCTTGAAGAATTTTTTTTAGCTTTCCGCTGAATCTGCCGCGTTTACACCAGACACCAATATTAAATTTTGATTTCTTCGAATGGAAATCGAACGCACAACCTATCGCTTTTACAGTCATACGCGACCTGCACCACAATTGGCCACTAAGTCATCAGTCACAATTAACTAGAGGCATAGGTTCTTTTTAAAACAGAACAAGTATTCAAAGTAAAAACTGGAGCAAGAGCGTATAACTTGTTCCAAAGTCAATTGCGTTAAAAACAAAAATAACGAGTTAATTACATTAATTCAGAAATAAATCATGACAATAATAATAAATTAGTCGGTAATAAAATGTAGGTTAAGCTCGGTTCGTGGTCTAATTGTGCGGGTATTTTGTGAATATTTAAAAAAAATGTGAGAACCGCGTAATTTGGTTGGACAAGATTTATTATAAGACCGCCATTACTACTGCTTAAGTTATTTTCGTAAAATTTGATAGTTCCTCGAAAACGTTTAATTTATTCGTCTTAGAAAATATATTAAGACGCAGCATATTTCTAGCAGAGACCTCGGTAAAACTTTAATCTTTACTCATATATTAGTATTAATTAGCCGTTTATTGAATTACGAAATTTATTAAACTAATTTATCGAAGTCATATTAATGTAAATTACATATTTTAGAATATTAAAGTGTCACACTATTGACCTGATCGTGATCCAAAGTATCCAAATATAATTTCTTACACCCGATCCACACTCTCGCGAGGCGTCTCCTAAAAGCTCTCGGAACGAAGCCTTCAGAAATGTTAGCCATCCCTACTCTCAAGTTATTAAGTTGGCACCTTGTGAGAGTGTGGAAAATTTTTTTTTCTATATGTATGTCTTACTGTAATTAATGTTTTACATTGCTTTTCATAGTTTATATGACCTCATTAATACATTATGTGGCGCTATAAATATTTTTTTAAGAATTAAGCCAAGAATTAGTTTGCAAAAAATATGGATACTGAGAAAGGAGGATTGTAAAGAGTGCCTGTGGAGCACAGAAATAATTAATTATTTGAAGTTGTTTTTTTTCATACGGTTGTATTCTCCCTGACATATTTCATCGAAGTGTTACCACTAAAAAAAAATAGAAATATTTATTAACAAAATGTCAATACCATATCTAGTAAAAGTGTTGCAGTAAGATTTTATCTGGAACATTGCGAGCAAGTTTCACTTTTTGTTGAGGTCAAGAGCGTCGATTTTATAAATTGTAACTACATAAAAAAATATGAGTATATTTGGCTTAATCAAAATGTTAATATGTATGTTGTTTTTAAACTTGTTAGTGTGTATATCTATTTTAAAAGACACTTCAATATAAATAGTGAAACGTGGTAAAAGAAAATAATTATAATTAATAATTACTTTAACTGTTTTATATTTAATACATTTAGTTTGAGGCCGTCGTGGTGAAGCGGCTCAAGGGTGTTACAGCTACGCGACGGTTTTGGGTTCGATCCCCGCTCGAGGAAGTGAAATATTTGAGTTTTGAAATGGTTGAGTTCCGCCACTCAACACGCAATTTCTTTAGAATTCGTGAAGCTTATTTCATTTAGTTTTTATAAATGTAGATACATGTACAAATCAAGCTTCATATAAAATTGCAATTTATATTTTTTTATATAAATATTTACAATTATCTTTTTTAAATCGTAATACTAGGCTAAGATTTCATTCTTGGCTACCTATTCTCCTTACAAAAGCCATTACTATAAAAAGCAAACATTTTATTTTACATTTTGCTTGTGAACTAAAATGTTAACAGGCAAAAAAGTATTAAAACGATCCGCCGCCGATTCGATCACGTTACCGTTTAAGATGTAACAACTGTAAGTGAGCCACAGTTACATAATGAATGGACTACTTTTAATTCGGCACAATTTGACATAGATTTCGTTAAACAATTATTATTATTAACCATTTAAGTATTTTATTTATATATTTATTTTATTTTAAATTTATTATATATTTATTTTATTTTGACCTGGTTTAATTTCGTATCAATGTTAACAGCCTGACAGCTTTATTTTATTTGATATTTATTGCAATCCATTATAGGACTAATTTGCGTTATAAATATAATTTATGTATTTTTATATATTTAATATATATCTTATTATACTTAAATTTTATTCTTGTATGTCGCAGTTGATTAGTATCGTTATATAATAAATACTATATATAGACATTGAAGCTTCACGCTATGTAAAGCAAAGCTCACTCTACAGACAATTAGTTCTCCGTTTTCCATATTTGTATAGGGAAGCTTATTAAAACAAAAAATTAAAACAGTTTTTCGAAGTAGGAGTCAAACCCGCAGTCACCGCAGTAAAGGTATTACGGTCATTGCAATACAGTGGCATAGATTCTTAATATTTAAATCTTAATTACAATTATTAATATATTTTTTCTATTCACCCAATTTTTTTCCATTCTATATAATCGCGGCTTCCTGAGTCAATAATGACACTCTTGTTTATATTACTTTAGTAGAAATTGCGTAACTCGAAAGCAATTTAGTACAGTTACAGTTCTATTGTGATATTAGAAAATAATTACTGTGTTGTAATCCAATGGTCAATGGAAGTCCAACAAGGAAGTGCTGTCGATAGAAATTTAAAAGTACTGTTTAAAATTATTTATTTGATATCTTATATATAATATATTTATTTAAATTTAGAAAAGTTTCGAAAGATTATTTTTTTTAATCAGAATTATAATATATATTTAATATCTATACTATGAGATATAATACACTAACATAAACAAATAATAATAATTTATATTTTGGCATCATCGTTCGAGTGTATTGACGTTATTATTTAAAATATTTGCATAATATAAAATTTATTGAAAAGTTAAAAAATGTTCTATATCTTATTTCGCAAAAAAAAACATTTTCGTTGGCAATGACATTTAGACGAACGAATTCTTGTCAAATGTGCAAATGGATAATTCTTTTCTGCGTTTTACATTTAGATTTATTCATTTATGTATGTAATATATAAAATAAGGGTCACGGTTAAATATGCCTTTTTGAAGCATAAATCTTACTGATAATTGAGCTTACAGTAATTTAGCTGCCTGCGACTTGATAAAATTAAATTAAAATTAAATCAGCTTCACGCTGTATCCCGCACACAGCAGGGTAGGCAGAGGGAACCTCGTGTTAAGACACTCCATACTCCACTATCCGCCGAATCCTAGAGGCATTGCGTTAAGTGGCGAAACTCAACGCCGCTGCGACTCTATCTGCGTCTTTTTAACTTTACACAATATTAAAAAATACATTTAAATTGGTTAAAGCGTATTTGCGATTAGCGTGCAAAAACAAAGAAAAAACTTTATTTTTGTCCATATTAATGGATTTTCTCAAATACCTTTCATGAGCAAACAGTCACATTTTAATATAATTATGTACAGTAGATACATAAGAAATACAACAACAATCGTGATATGTATATGTGTGTGTGTGTGTGTTTTCGCAACATTCGTGCAGCCTCCGCGTAACTTGTTGGCTAACTTTAATTCATAATATAGATAGCGGCCCTAAAAAGCAGTTCGCATCAGTAATTATAACAACACATTTAATTATATCTACAATGAATTCCGTTATTATTTAATTTTAAACATTGTTTACTTAATACTTAATTGAATTCAGCTTGCATAATAATTATGTTCTTCCTATTAAGAAAATGTTATATTAAGTAATATAGATATATTATGATATGTCTTGCGATATATTCGTAAATACTACGATTGAAGAGACGTTTAAATTGCCATTAGCGTCCATTATTTATAAACGAGAAACAACACGTAAAAATATCTAAATTATCTTAAGATGCCAAGATAATTGTTTTATATAATCTGTTTTCACTAACATGACACATCTGTCAAGGCATTTCAAGATGGTCGAAAACAATAGCCTCTGGCGGGAAGAACGAGAAATTAATACGTTAATTAATCAAGTTCTCATTTGATTATTACATGAGCGGATGTGAAGCTCTTGGACTTATAACAATGGATACGTGTAAAGTATGTATTATCCAATTACATACATTCTTTAAAATAAGAGACTCTTTATAATAAAATTTCTATCACGAAATGTTTAATAATGAAAATACATAATAATGAATTTTCTCGTTGTTCTCGTCATGTCGACAGGAGCAAGATTAATGCTAAGAAAATTTTACCATACAAGCGTGTAAATTGGGACAAATGACGTTTCGAGATTTTCTAACATAAAAAAAAACTATGAAGAAAAAATATATTAAAAGACTGCTGCACACTAGTTCATTTATAATTACTATACTCATATTTACTTAGCGGTGGAGCAAAGTAAATATAAATCACATGCTGACATGAGCGTTGTAAGTTTATAGCACAACTGTAATAGGCAGTCCACTACACAAATCATGCCGTCAAAGTGTGGTGTAACTACCTATCATTATTACCGCACATTATTCAACTGAAGCTTCGAAGGAAACTCAATTATGCATATAGAAATTGCTAGATTAATTTGCTTGCTTCGCCCGCATCCTGATTTCCATGTTTATAATTGCTTCTTTAACATATTTTAATAAAATACATATTTAATAAAAATTAAAATATGTCTTTATACGTTTATAAAATTAGTATTCTCAAATTTCTTCCATTAACTATAAAATTTTCTATTTTTTTGCATTAATTATCGCTGTGGAGGAGTAGAATGTAATGGAGCTCCTTATTATAAACGCAATAGTTAGCTGCTATAATGCCTTAAGCTGAAAAAAGTATTTAAAAACTGAATAAATGAAACAAAAACTACTACAGATAAAATATTTGCATTCATATAAAACTATGAACATAGGATTGATTTGAATCCGCTTCCTTTAAAATCAGTCTTCAGTTCTTTTGTACTTACTTGATGTTAAGCCACGTCATATTTAAATAAAACCTAACTTAACTTGAGAAATTCAATTTTGCTAAATTCATAATTTTAACAATGACATATTTTATAGTGATCGAAAAAAACCCCTTTTTATGAGGGCAAAAATGTACTAAACCTTAAAATATCATTATATTCAAGGTCCTATAAAAATGGAAAGTAATCGACCGAAACCACTTTCGATGACTCTCATTTATTCCGAATAAAACATGAATAGCGGGCCAAAAGCGAGTTCATCAAACTGGATATCCACATTTTAAAAATACGATAATACTTTAATATTTGTTTACGAAATTCTGCCAAACTTAGCCTAAGACGTTGCGAATTCACAATTGATTGATGTTATTTTTTTACAAAACTATCCGAATGATTGGGGCCACACGATTTATTATTTTATAGGTTTAACAATTATCAGACACTTTTGTAGACGATATTAAAGATATATTTATCGTTCATATTCTTTCATAGAAAATAGACGAGATTTCCTGTACTATAAATCTAAATTACATTTATATAATAAATATCTTAAGGATATATTCCACTTATATTAAATATAAAGAAATGATAAATTTTCCTATCCATTTTAATATAGGGATAGAGGAATATTGTCGTCCTTATTCAGTCAGGTTATCCTTGATAGTTATGGATTGAAATCCCACATTTTTATATTTAAATAAGCTTCAATTTTCCTTTTAAGTTATTAAAAAACAGCCTCGCACTAATGGCACATGGGCATGCAATGTGAAACATGCCTCCTCAGAAAGATTTCTCTGCCTATTCCGTTGTAGGTAATGTAAGCGTGAACATATAAAAACTTTATATATTTTTAACACGAACAGTATCTCGATTCTCGATGCAAGTCATTGAAATCGATTTTAACATATTTTTTTTTAGTTTCCTTCTAATAAAACCCTTTTAATGGGTCGCTAAATCAAATAATCTTGAAGGTTTTATAGATTCCATTAAAGTGAACACTAAATTTACAATTGATTGGATGTGGATATATGTTTGAACCGTCATTTTGTATTAATAACGCGCTATATGCACAACAGTGGGTTGCAGTTAGACGTCTAAAGGCCAAGGTTCTATAATGAATGTAGCATGAAGAATATACATAAAAAAATGTCGTGATAGATAGATTTAAATTCAATTTCTTCACAAAGAAAATATTTTATTATATTTGATACTTATCTCGTGTTATTCATTATTTTAATAAAATAAATCTACGCTTTGGTCGTAGTATATATAATATACATATATACTATTAGTATAAAAACTGTTTGAAACTAGCAATAATATAACCGCTTAATGATTGAATATCTATGTTAATGTATATATGTACGTGCGTGTCTCCACTGTAGACGCCTATTAAGTAAGAATGTAGAATGCTTCCGAACTTTTTAATGATGAATATGTCATTATTACTATTGTCAGTAGAAAACTTAAATATTTTAAAACGAGGACAATATAATTATAATATAATATTTTCCACTTCATACAAAAATTTCCATTTTAAATACAATGTTGCGAATAATTTTGAGTATATAGATTTTGAGGAATTATTGATAAATGAAATAAATAATATTTTTCCCTCAACACTTAATCATAAATCAAAGATCATATATTAATTATATTTCTAATTGTATAAAGTATGTATAATAATTCTTTGGCTAATTTATAGTGTAGGTGTGCGATATTTACGGAAGCTATGAGCGGTGCGTGTATATCGCATGCTTTTCAAACACGCTATACTAAGTGAATGTACTGAGCTCAGCTATCAGCAATACAATATGTATATTGACAAAAAATCTTTGTCTAGCTAATATTTTAAAACAAATTATTACTGTAATAGCATAATTCATATTTTTTTCTATTCATATTATATATATAATCATTTGTTGTTAAATTATAACTGAGTTATAATAAATTTTAATAATTTGTTATTTCCTATAAAGGAATTATTTTTATATATGCCTTCTGGGTAAATATATAAGAAAAATCATAAATATATTTAAAATATAAAAACTATTGTTATGTTATCACCCAATTTTATTACCCATATAAACACCAATTATATTTTTAAGTACAATTCGTTCTGATTAGTAATCTCCAGAATTTTATTCATTTATTTATTTATTTATATTAAAATTCTTAACCAATCTGGGTACATTTTATTATTAAATTTTATTTGGGTTCGTTATTAAGAACTGACGTGATTTAAAAGGGATGGGGTAAATAACCTTAGGATGGGTCTCTACCTGCGTCCTAATTTAACCCTTAGCTCAGTAAGTAAGTGTGTAGGTGACATCATACCTATATATCGTAAGTAAAGAGTTATTTTTAACAAGAATATTACTGAAAAATCTTTAACAAGAAATTTTCTAAATATATAAGATTGCCTTGTAGATTTAATACGAAAAATAACAACTACTACAAAGATTTTATTTACCATGTTAAAGGACGAAACTAAAAACACTTAAACTTATAAGAAGATATACACCAGCCAGTGTCAACCATTTGTGTATTTACTTTGTGAATTGTAGGCATGTATTTATGTACGTATAACTTTATCGTCATCATGTATATATGTGAGATTTTATTTAAGTTATATATAAATCTCAATATCTTTTTTACAATTTATCTTTTAACATTCATTTGTATCTGCGAAGTATTTTTTTTGCGATTTACATATAAATTTGTGTGTATGAATGTAAAAAATTAAGATTTCATCATACACCCTTAGTTCTTACAAAAAACAAAGGACCCATTAAGTTTGAAGCATGACTTGGCTCTCATGCATTGCAGCTTGTTTCCCGCGGTGAGGAAGAGGCAGTAATTATGGCACAATCTGTTCTACCAATGTCTGTCGGAAGGAAAACAATGAGATATTTTTCCCGTCTGGTATGAAATTTCCGTATTTCATTCATTCAAAATCGCGGAAATTTTATGTTATTTTATTTTTACATAATATCGGTTAGGTAATATTGAAGATCGTTACTTTAATTGTAAAGAAAATTTTATATACACGCCAATACTTGTTTGCTTAATCAGGTTTTCTTTTTTTTTCAATTTATTAAACGAGAATCGTAATTATATAAGTATACTTTTGTTTTTTTTTTTATATAATCAAAATGTTAATTGATTGTCGTTAAAGATTTCTAAAAGAATATAATATTTTTAATAGCCATTTAATTTTAGCAACTTTTTTTTATTTTTAAGTAATACAGTTTCGTAAATTTCCAAACCTATACAATATGAGACCGTCCTGGTGCGGTAGTACATCTACCTGTAAGACGACGGCCAAGGGTTCGATTCTCATTTAGAGAAATGAGTTGCTTCATAGATCATACTTTGACTTTGGAATATCAATAAGTATAAAGTACAATAAATTTAGTATTCTATTCTATGATCTTAACTAAAAAGAGCCCAAGATTATATTATCTCTACACATAGATTTTTTTTTATAAGAATTTTTCGAATTTCTAATAGGCAGTCTGTTATATAAAATAAGACAAAAAAACATAGTTAAAAAATTAAATTCTTATCCATAGTTTTTTTTTAATTACATGTTATGAAATAATAAACAATCTCAATTAGCATATTATTTTAACGGTTTTGAGCACATGACATTTTAATGTACCAACGAATCTGCCGCGAATAGTTTAAGCGTATAATTAACGACTCTTGCCAAAATTACACAATATGTAATCCTCATATTGCAAATATTATAATATTTTTGATGTCTTCAGATTTGTTTAGGCTTTATATATTTGAATTAATTGTCAATGGTTAAACTATAATTAAATGTAAAATAAAATTATTATTTTTTAATTTGACTACTAGGATCATTTTTAACTTTACATCTCGCATATAGCAATATAGGCAAGCAAGCTTATGTCAAGACACTTCTCCGCTTTCTACTCGAAATCAAGACATTGTGAGTATCAAAACGCAACTCCTTGCTTCCTCAAATAAAATAAAATCAATTGAAATCCTCAAATATTTGAATTGTCTTACATTAAATGTTTTATACTAAATTAAAAATTTCAGAACAATATTTTCATTAATAACAGAAGATAATTATTATTCATTTATTTATTAACATACAGTAGCAGGATGCATTAAATCTTACTTAAATATACTAAAATATATATATATTGGCAATTTTATTATCCACTTTGTACAAATTTACGGCAATTACGATTTCTAGTTACGAATAATAAATTCGATAACGATCGAATAATCGGCTCATTTCAACATTTCTCGAATACCCACACATGTGCTCTATCATATAAAGCAAAACTAACCTATATTTACAAACATATACGTTAAAAAAGTACCTTTATTGATCCTAAGAAATCGTGATAAACAAACAACGTTTAAGGTTAGAATGCACGTTCTATGGACGCCTCGCAAGTACTGCGAAGGTCTCACTCATTATCGCCTCATTTGACACGAACTAAGGGCCATCTTCGTAAATACTATAAATATATTTAATTAAATAACTGTATTATATATAGACTTATGCAGAATATTTTAAAAGAATTTCAGAAATATATATATATATATATATATATATTATTTATATAAATAAATATAACGCAATAAATATTTCACTTCCTCGAGTGGGGAACGAACCGACAACCGTCGCATTACAGTCACAAATTTGCACCGCTGCACCACGACGGCCTCAAATAATATTAATTTTGTTATTGTTTTATTTAATATTTTATTTTATTACATTATCAATATTAATTTTATTTTAGATATTTATTTACTTTTATAAGTATTTAGCACCTATTTATCGCGTAAACTACATACATATATCATGAACATATATGTAAATAGCTCTAACATCATCACTTAGCACTAGTGTTCCTTGAAGTTGAACTTGTCTCGTGAATTTCACAATGACAAAGTGTCATCTTTTTTTACAACCTACAAGGCCTTATCGTGTTATATAACTTAGATCTAAATGATATAATAAAAATAAGGTTTATTGCGTTTAGGGCCGTAAACATAATAATAAAATATATTTTTAGTTTTTTACAGAAGTAATAAGTTTGTATAGTTATAGTTCAAAAGTTTCAATTGTGAAATTTCCACCTGCTTAATCTGTATGTATAAATGTATCTTACCTTACTCATAAAATGATGTAATATTTACTTGAAACTCAAATTTTCCTAATATTTTCATCTACGTGGATCGTGATTAATATTTTATTTTGAATTTCATATAAAATAATATTTTGACTAAATGTGAATATATAAATAAATACGGAAATAATGATATATTCTCAGTAATTTTACGCCATGTGTGTCTAACTACTAAAACTGCCAAACATACCAGTGGAAACAAGTACGATTTGTGAATTATAAATTTAAACAGGTATGGTTAGCAAAACACTCGAAGTAAATTTTAACATTGTATGAAAATAATTGTTTTCTCTTCATGTTGAATTTATACAAACTATTGAGTTTATTTTAATATTATAAAATCTACTTAACACTTTATCTCGTACACAGCAGGGTTAGCACAGGGAACCTAGTGTTATTACAACCTGTTCCCCACTTTCTGAATTCTGGATGCATTGCCTCCCTTTGCCTCGACACCAGAGTGAAGAATTGGAGAACTTACTCCGTTCTCAAATTCTTACTCTTCTGATTCTTTTTATTTAATTTAAAGTTATTCTTTTCTGTGAACAGTACGAAGTGACAACAAGCAGTGTTCGTTGATGATATCACATAAGTAGTTAACACTTGCACAACCTTGGCCCCTGAATAATCAATAGCCCTGACTCTATAATATACTGGCAGAAATACTCGCATACAAAAAATATTTATTATATGATAATGTTATTACAATAAAATCCTCATGATTATCCATATATAGATTTCTTTATAACACCTTGGATTTGTATTGAATTAAGATTAATTTTTAAATTGGAGTACTCGAACAAAAAAAATAAAACTAAATATAAATTTAAGTTCTCTTTATCTATATTATTTAAATAAACCATATATATCTTTATAATGCATAGAAGAAACCATAATAAATTGTTATTTTACCGTTATACTTCTATAAATCTTCAACATCTCTAAATAATCTTAAAGTTAATAAATTAAATACGATATCTTTATGCTAATCGATATAAAAATAGAGAGAGAGCCATTTCATACACGTACATATAATAAATCAATAAAGACATAATATCACGTCTGGATAAGGCACTGGACGCAGGACACTGACTCTATATTACCGTTACAACACATTAATATCGTTTTTGTATACAAATCGTTCATGTTAGGAACAGACTGACTTGGAATTGGCTGGCAATCTTGAATTTTTTTTAGGAAATTCAAATGAGCAATAGCTCGATTCAAATGAGCTTTTTTTTTTGTATGAATAGAATTTTTGGCACTCTGCTTCGCGGAACGTTTCTTCGCTCTTCACTTTGTAAAATATTTACAGATAATAAAGTTTTTTATTCTGTGTATTTAAAAATATAAAAAAATAAAAATTGTTTTTTATTTTGAATAGAAGAGTCATGATTGTAGTACGTTCGATGTCAAAATAAGTTAATAGAAAAAATATATTTGCTTCTCTAATACAAAGTGTGGCGTTAAATTTCGACACTCAACACTTAATATGAATTCTGGAAATAAGCGGAGAGCGGTGAGCCTTAAAAATAGGTTTTCTCCACCCTATACAGATAAAGACTCTATATACAGATAAAGAGTGAAACTAAAATATTATAGCTAAAATATTATAACTATAATGTTATACAAAAAATTCTAATAATTTAACAATCATCGCGAATACTCGGCATGTACATGAAAAATTGACACATTTCCCATCATATAGACGATAATTTGTTTACGTAACAGCTTAATAACGTCGCCGAATAACGATGTAAACGCGAAATGAATTTAACTATTAACCTTTGCCTGGGAAAATGTTCTTAGCACACTGAAGAAGTTTCATAACCCAACGCCCAATAAACAAACCTTTATGTGTGGGAACCTCGCATATCCGACACATACCGCCTTCCTGGTGTTCTGTCTATTACCTAAAACAAGAGAAAAAAAAACAATAATTAAACAATGAACTATAAAAATTAAATAATAAATCCTGTTTTGATGTTCGAAATGTTCCTATTTTTACCGTTATGGAATTTGAAAATGATGAAACAAAGCATCGTTTTAACGTAATAATAATAATAATGATTTTCAACCTCATTCTATGTATTCTAATTATAGTCGTAGATATATAATAAAATACTATATCATATAAATACAGATAGTTAATATCATTTATATTATAACAAATTATATATTATATTTATGATACTCATATAATATATTTTTTTATATTTGAACTATTAACCATTATAATTTAAACTTAAAATAAAGTTTTCTGTGGAGGCTCAGACTCCACTCTTTCATATTATTATATTTGAAATTTTCACTTTACTTTGCTTCAAACCAATCATTTCAAAACCGCATCTACGAACCGCAGTGTCGTGGGAACTCCAATAAACAAACATTGCGGCTAAATTATGTATATATTGAAGTAAACTACTTTATATAATATATAAGAAAATATCCATTTTCTTAAAATATATTTTATATATACTTGTATATTTCATAAAATAAAATAATTCTATATTATATTATATATAAATATTTTGTGTTACTGTACTGAACATAACAGCCAATTCGCAAATCCTCGATGAGAGTGGTGAAGATCGCAACATAATATCGTGAGACTGCAAAACAAAGAGTCAGTATAGTAACGTCTAATTGATTACTCACTTTCTGTTAACCAGTTTTTATGCAATACAAATACGTACATGCATATGTTCCATATGCTACAATTTCAAATAAGTGCACAGTACGGCCGACGAGTCGTGGCAGTCGTGAAGCTAGCAGAATTGGCTGCGTATATTTGACTTTAGATTTTATTTACTTTTGATTATTTTCTTCTCGAGTGAACAATATATAAAGCTTTGAGAGTGGCCACAACTCTTTGACCGTTCTTACCACACTGGATTTTATAAATCTTATATAAAGTCAGACACTAAATATATGTAAGATATAAGGCTGGTGGTAAAGATAATAACATAGATTCTTAGGACACGTTTGTGTACCTATAAATATATTCGTAAGTAATACCGTCGCCGTTTTGGAATTTAAAGATATTAGATATAGATAACTGTTAACTAATAAATGATAAGAGATAACTGTACGGTTCTGGTTATACACAGAGTGATGTGTCACTGTGTTTTTCAAATAATCCACAAATTGTAAGATGTTAAAAAATACTAAAAGTATATTTAAAAATTTTGAGATTTGACTGTTACTGACTGATAGAATTTTTACTTTATGTTCGGCGTCGATTAAAAGAAAGAATTGTCCTGAATTCTGATGGTAAAAGTTTATAAATAAATTCTCTCCAAATATATCATATAGTTTAAAATAACAAAATATTTTTAAATTTAAAACTATTTTATGTAAAAGGAATATACAAAGAAAACATAATAACAAACCTATCAAGGGCGTTGATACAAAATAATATACTACCGTTATTTTACTTCATTACTCAAATCTTTAGCAAAACCGGATTTTTATTATAATAACAATTTCGAAAACACAAATAAACATATATTTAAATGAGTTTATAAACTTGATATAGTAAAAAAAACGAGTTTTATATTATAAGAATTCGGATAAAAGCCTTTATTTTTTGGTTTAGAGGTTATCTTCTATCGTTGCCCAATCCTACACTGGGCGTATGAGGCCGGAAGGTTTTTGTAAGGTTGACATAATTGTACCGGAAATTCGAGACAAGTCTCGTGATCGTGCATATCATGTTATAGTAATAGGAAATAAATCATATTATATTTTTTAGCTTCACACTGTCTCTTGCATATAGCAGGGTAGGCAGAGGGAACCTGGGAACCTAATGTATGTCACTCTGTTCTCATCAACAAATTTCTGTACCTACCCTAGGTACCTCATCATTGTCGATGTATCGCGCAACTGTACATAATTGTTTTATTGTCATAAAATTTATATGAAAAAGTGAACTCTTTTCGCTCTACAATTGTTTATATGGAAGTAAGAAGCATTTAATAATAAACATGCTAATATATTCACACATAAGTGATCGATATATAAACACTGCCCGGCACCAAGCATTTAACAAGTTTGTTATTATATGCGAAGTCAGCGAGAAATCGCTAACATTTCGTATGAGTCGGAGAAATGCACTTTCTCACTAATATTATGCAACAACCGCTGTCATCTGATTGTAACAAGATTTTGACAAATTTATTGTATTTATTCTGTAATATGTATAATTAAATTTTAATGTGAATTAAATTCTTATATATTATATGATGAACGTGATCGTCTGATTCACGACGGTTCTGGGTTCGACTTCCACCACTAGAGTAGAATGAATTATTTTTACTTCTAACTAAAAAAATAATAATAAAAGTTTTAGGTTAACATCAGGTTTTAATAATATCCGCGTCAATTAAGATTGTCTAAACCGCACTGATGGTAACACATATATATAGTGATATAGAATGTGTAAAAAGATCTACAATAAATCTCTTTCTATTCATTATACTTATTCATACGATTTGGCGGAATCGTAGTTTCCAATATTGTGCTGATTCATACTTTGGCGGCTACTTGCACTACTATGTTATTATCTAATTTGAATACAGAAAAGAAAGTCGAAATTTGATAGAAATTGGAGTTACCGTAACCATAACGTACAATTTTTGTTATGTAATAATAAATAATGGTAATATAGTATTAAGTTATTATAATTAAATGAAAAATATTTATTTTAAGATTTTTTTTATTGTCAATACAAGCGTATATGCGTTAAGTGCTTTAGATATTTCTCAAACATAAATTTAAAAGCGTTATTCTCTTTTACTTCCAATATTGTGACTTCGATCATTATACAAATTTCGATTCTTCTAAAAAAAAGTCTGCTCATTATCGACTAAATTATAAAGTTTTTCTTTAATCTAACGGCTATGCTTTTCTAAATTCTCTAATTATACTATAACCACGAAACTCAAGGAAATGCACAGAATTTCTGTGAATTTCTGCAAAATTGAACACCGCGTTTTGTCTAAACCAGTTCATTGCCACGAGCGAGAATTCGAAACTCTGTCCCACTTTGCCACGACGAAATTTGGAAGTATAGGCTTATTATTTATTATATATTTAGATACTATTTATTTTTTAGCTCGCACGTAATGGTTGTAAATACTTGAAGCAGTTGTGTTCATTAGAAAAAATATATGTATCACATAAACAGATATGTTCAAACAAAGAAATTCTATCGTAGACTTATCAACCTGTCTCGCGATGCACAAACGAGAGCTCACGCACATACAGTAATTGCACATTAACGTACGCCCTGTCCACATGTGTGTGTGCAATGTGCATGTGTGTGTCGATCGTTTTCACTTGCCAGCAAACTGGAAGTGTTAGAGATATTTCACGCCGATGTTATCCGTAAAAAAAAAATTATTCTTGAGAGGAAAACTGTTCTTTTTTTTCTATAATTGACCAGTCTCATACTAATACACTTTCCTTTTTATCTATTTCGTTGTGGGTAATCATTTACAATTATCTAAATAGATGACATTTTTTTAATTTTCACGTAAAGCACCGCTGCCTGATGTGCCTGACCGAGAAAATTCATTTAAAATTTAAGCATACAATCCAAATTGGAATCAAACCCACAACAACCGAATGTATAAATACACTGACGCTTCCCATTGTTATCAAATATAATCTAAACAAAATTGTACAAAATATCCAATAGAAAGGTACTCTGTAAAACAATAACATCAAAATTCGCACGTGAAGTAAAAACGAGCCATTACAGCCATGAACAGATTAATAACGTCGTGACATAACGCCAACGCTTAATGAGCGAACCTGCCTTACAATGTCTGAAGAAAGTCAAACATGCGACAACCGTGAAAGTTAAGTTACTAAAAAAAAACAAATATAAAATTTAATAGATTTTAGCATATTATTTATATAATTATTATATTTCCATTTCTTTTCTCTGCTGACGAGGCAAAGCTCGGCGTTGAGTGCCGCCATTCAAAATGCAAATGCCTTCAGTATACGAGGGTCACTCTAGGTTCCCTCTCTCCACCCTGATGTGTGCAGAATATAGTGAGTTCGAAGCAGTACTTGAATCTTGCAATACAAGTGTACGCTTACACGCATCTCCTTTCCCTCTCTTAACACGCAATAGCCCTCACCTTCATTGTTCAATCTCGTCTCTCTACCTAATATGTATTCTAACGTAATATACCTTAACATAATAATTAGTGCATCACCGTTTCAATTGGATACGTTCTGTTTAGCGTTGGGTAAACAAAATTCTTAACATTACTATCTACTAGTATGTTATTGGATTTAACAAGCTGTTACAACAGCGAATGAGAAATTGACTTTCATATATAATCTTCAGTTTGATATATAATCGTGATATCGCGTAGTGATTATAAAATTCAAATGTTCTTGAATCGCGTTTAAATAATAAATAAGATAATAACATCACATCTTTATATATATTATATGCTACTATAATATATTGAAAGAAACCTCGAGTGGGATCGAACTCACAACCAATCGCGTTTACAGCTACACACCACAGGCCTCACAGGCCACTCTTGCGCACAGGTGTGTGATTTAGATTCAAATTTACTTGAATCGCATCTTTAACATAACATCACATCTTTTAATATATTATTTGCAATCGTTATCGTTATCGGTTTAAAGATAACCCAAATACCCCAAACACAAGACCCCCCCTCCCTCCCCTCCATTTGTCCTCCCCATAAGGACAAATGGAGTCTAATTTGAATATACCATGTCATTTGAAATCGTTTGCGCACGATCGATAAGTCACGGTGTTAAGAAATCCTTTCTCAATAATGTCGAAAAGAGTCCCAGAGCTGCAAGACCATAAATTTCGATGAACACTCGAAATAACGGACTCGCCCACATTATTGTTGACCTTGTGAAGGAAATTAGCTAATATGCAGATTTGAAGAAATGTGTAAAGATTGACCTATTATATAAGAAAAATTAGACATATCGCATATATTATAAATGTATGCAATAAAAACTACAACATAGATATGCCTAGTTTTGTAAACGCTGAGCCGATGACGTCGTTGAAGTGATGTACCAGCTCTGTCTATCTGGACGCATGGCGTGTTGAATGGCGGATCTCAACGCCGCCCTTCGTATAAATTTCATATAAATATTTAATTATCACGAGTGAGGACGAACCCACGACCGTCGGTATACAGTCACACTATGTACCACTGCGCCACGACCTGCCTATATATCCGTACATGTTATTTATATGTCAATTATCTTATCTAGACTTTTCACTCCATTGTGACTTAAAATTATATTTTTTATTTTTGTTAGTGTTCAATGTTCTAAGTAGGTACAGTTAGCTGACAAACAAACGTTCAATATTTGACATTTTAAAATAATTTATATTAACTTTTATATATTTGAATGCCTTCCCGCTGTTATTTACAAGAACGACCAATCTAACAAATATTAATGTCCCAATTAGTTTAAGCGTAGATAACCTCATAATATTTTATTATCAATAATATGATTTTTTTTTATATTTATTTCTAAAAATGTCAATTTTTTGTGTTTTAAGTGTAGGTAGCCTAAAAAAAAGAATCTATATTAAATATTGTCCTAAGTTTATAATTTAACAAATAAACGATATTACAAAAACAATTATATAATAATTATTTTTTTTTAATATTCTTAGATAAAGAATAAATGATATCTTACTAAACTTGTTACTAAGAAAGCTCATAATTAATTTTCTGTTTAAAATGCTACAAATTTTTCTTAAATCTCTCAAAAATATATACAGTTTTATATCTCACAATATTCAGCAATCTAAGAGGTTTAAGAGTACAAGGCGCAAAAAAAATATTAATCGATCTTCAAACGAGTCACTAAAAACTACTAATTCTTTTAAAAAAATAACATTTACAGTCACGTAAAAGCAATTGTCGTTCACAAACGACGTTTCTTAACAAATTAATAATAAATTATTTTACTTAAATAGCCTTCTGGCAACGCGTTAAACTAAATCTACCTATATAAAAACCATCGAGCCATAAGTGAACGAATTTGAATAATAGCAAGATGTTCGTTCTTTCAACGGAAATTTCATAACTAAATCTATTAAATTGGGATCGAAATTTTTCTAGTATTCTAGTACGTTTTACGATCGCTTTCATCACAAGAACAGTGTTGTTTTTGTTCCTACCCGCAGTCTAGACCCGCTAGCGGCGATCGGAATTACTAATGCCGTTTGTGAAACGAAGAAGCCTTGGCCGACATTGTCTATTGTGGTTCTGTACAATCGTTTAAGCTGACACGCGTTTGTGTATAATATAAGTGAAATATTTTGTGTGTGTGGCCACTTGATCTTTGACATTAGCCTAGAAAAATTCTGGAAAAAAGATAGTCACTCAGTATAAATATTGATGGATAACAATAACATACAAATACTCGTCGAACTTGTGCTAGCGAGTCTAATGAAGTTTCAAAATCAATTGTCATGTGTAGTTGAACAAATATTTTTTTATACATGTTACTTTTATACATTTTTTTATGGCTACAGCTACAGGTGCGTTGCTGGCCTTTAAGGTGAAGATACACGTGCTTTTTGAAGGTACCCATGTCGTATCGACATGGAAACACCGCCACGGCTAGGCTATTCCACAGTTCCGTGACGCGTGGAAGTAAGTAAATATGATGTATAAAAATATATATATATTTTATAAATATATAGTAAAGAAGACTAAATGTATCTTATAATAAGAAAACGTTACCCTTTCACCTTCAACACAGTAATCTAGTTAAAACTAAAGAAAGTGATGGCTATCGACACCGATCAAACCTAACTAACCGCTACCACGCACTCTATTCTCACGTTTTATACGAACTAAATTCGAAAATTGTTTGCATAACAATACCGAAGCGTGAATAATTCAGGTGTGGAGCAAGCGAGGTTTTGTGGTTACCGAAAAACATGCGTATCAATTGTACTCGGATATACTCGTACAAGCATGAAGTGTTGCAGAATGTTATAGAGAATAGAATATAAATGTAGAAAAATAACCGTTTGACAGTAAATATTTTATTCTTAGATAATCTGATGGTGTTAATTCGAGACACAATGGTTATGCACTTGACTAAACCTGCTCGAAGCGAAGTCGAATTCGATTCTTCAATCATGTCTGTTTGTAGAATCGATTTTGAATTCGATTTTTTAATATTTTCATATTTGTTTGAGACCATGATTGTTTTAGAGCTAATGCATACATAATATAGATATTATTTTTTCAGCTTCAAACTATAGCAGGGTAGGCAAGAGGAGCCTGATGTTAAGACGCCGACTTCCTGCCGAATTCTGGAGACATTACGTATTCAGTGGCGGAACTCAACGCCGCATCACAGAGAAGAAAAAAATTAAAATTTTTCATTTCCTCGAGTGGGAGTCAAACCCAGGACCTGTCGCGCTTACACTTGTACCCTTGTGTTACGATTGGCCTCTATTAGACAGATATTTTACATATTTTTTTTAACTACTAAAGATATACCTTTATACATTTTCAAGTTAAATGCAAAATTGAAAACTTGGGTGCGAAGATAAAAGCAATGACCTCTACATTTGAATAATACCAACGTGATTCACGCTTTACGAATTCCTAAACATCAATAAATTAATTAAAGAATTGACTTAAAAAAATATTTAAGATTTTAAGAGTCTTTTTATCACATCTCTTGGAGAAGCTTACCATGGAGACAAACACAATGCCTCCAAGATTGGAAAATGGAAGTGTCTTAATGAGTCCTCACGCTAGAGTATCAGGCACCATCCGCCTACCCTACAATGTGCGGGATACACGACACTAAGAAAATGGTAAAAATGGTAAGGATATCGCGTTGAATATTGAATCTGCGTTGAACTCAATGCCGCTTTTTGTCTTGTTGACAAACAACGAAAATGCAAATAATTCATTCACCCAAATAGGACTCGAATCCATAATTCAAATACGACCAAATTCTTATATTGAAATAATAAAAAAATTTGTAAAAATTTTGTTAAAAAAACAATAGAGAAATAAATCTATTAGTATAAAGAGATATAGATCCATACATTTGGCGCTACGCACAGTTTTTATAGTCGCGGTAGCGGCGCACGCGCATAATATCCATTACGTAACACTGATTACAATTACTTTTGCTGCTTGTAAAAATTAAAATATATATATTTAGACAAAATGATATTTATTATCTTTACGCCTATTACAATTTTAACCCTGTTTTTTTTTTTCATCTACACCGTATACAGATGCTAATAAAAATAACAAAATTATTTTCCTGTATAATAAAGATTTCATGGTTTTAAGTGGACAATGTCATTGTAAAAGCATATAATAGTATAATAGTATCGGATACATCGAAAATGAAAGTAAACTCGATTGGAATTGTATGTGCTCTGAATAAATTCAATGTTTTATAACTCTACATTGTAATTTAAAAAACAGATTACGTAAACCTTCTAATGTAAAAAGACATTAACAAGTTATTGAAAAAATGTAAAATTTGTTTATTTTTAATTATATTTTAATTACACTTAGTATATATGAATAGGTAGGTGCAGGTGCTTAACAAATCAAATATTTGACATAAAATTTAGATTAAACACAGAAATTCTAGGAACACAAAATCTCAATGACATGATCTAACTTGAGCTAACGTATATTAATATAACTTAGTTGTAATTCGCGGTAAAATCACCAAAAGGAAAATGTTGATAACTTAAATAAATTCAAGGATAGTATTGCTTCATTTTTAAATGATACACACAGACGAGTATAACATTTTATATATAAAAGTCTAGGTCATATAATGAAAGAATGATATAACTTAAATAAAAAAGCTAGATAAACGGTAATATATATATTTTTGTATTTATTATTCATTAACATAAATATTCAAAGCCGAGCATATTTTAACTGCAAGCGCGAGTGACGCAAGAGTCCAAAGAAAGTTTCGTTTCACTATATTATATTTATGTGACTTTGAACTTTTCAACTAACACTTTGAATTAGTTCTATAATATCTAAAATATTATTTTTTTATTTGTATTTATTTATTAATTATATTTTAAACTTAATTTTGGATTTAGGTTTTTTTATAATGAAAAAATTTATAATAGTTTCATAAATAAATAGTAATAATTCATTTCATTTTCAAATTATTATTTATGCGACAAAAAACAATATTCAATGTAAAAGTAGAAAAACATAATTTTTGAATTTAACTTTTTTTTTAGTAACTTAAATTTAAATTAAATTATGACCACTAGTTATTATTCGACAATTAACTTCGATAACGTAAACCTAACTTCCCTACACTATTTTTTTTTCAGTGACAAATTCAAACGCACCGCAAATTTTTCTTCACCTGCATTATTATCAAACATCATCAGTCAATAGAATGTAGGAAACTCCGTATGCGTAGAGCGTATGGATAACTTTAAAGCGTGTTTAGACGATAAAATATATAATTTTTTTTTACTAATAATTTACCAAAAAAAAAAAATTAAAAAAAATCATAATTTTTGTAAATCGCACAAATCATTCAAGAATATATAAATAATATTTTAATAAATATAATAATATATATATACAATATATATACCTGCAATAACAGCTAGTGCGAATAGCGCGGTCGCGCTGAGGGACTTCATCTTAGTTCACTGTACACGACACTCCACTACACTTCACCACCGACGCATATCGCGACTCGACGCGCGGAGGTACAGCGCGTTAGTGATTCCGATGGCTTGCTGCGAACGACCACGTAGTGGGGACCAGGGCTGCAAATGTCAGGGGTGCAGGGAGAATTCAGACTCTATAGCGTCATCAAAGCCAATGACGCTCGTGAACGTATTTAGAGGTAAGTAAGTATAACAAAAGTATGGTTGCGAAATATCTTTTGTGGAAAGAAATATTTGGTTTTCTTTATTTATGCGTATATATGATCAAACTGTATATTTAAATATAATTTTATAGTATTTGATCTTTAATCTTATCTATGGAAAATAATGATAGATAAAATTGTAATGTCTGGCTCTCATAATCTGACTTCGTAGAAATAATAGAGCTCTTTCTTTATATTTATAGTAATAAATGTACTAAAATAGTATATTTTAATGAGTACCATAACTAAATCTAATAGTTATTAACAGCTTAATTTCAAAACTTAATTGTTATCTAAAATATTTATGTTTAGGAAATGTGATTTTATATTTCATATAAATTTTTCATCATATTTTTTTAAGAATCAGAAGAAAGAACATACGCAATCTGTGAATGAATTGCTTAATTTATGAAAATCTAATAATATAATATTATAATATAATAGAATTATTCTAATTTAATAGTTTATTTTGTAAATGTATTTCTGGTATCTCGTTGAAGTCTTTAGCTCTACAGTCTAGTACAGTACAGTTTACAACAGATCGTGTTACACGTATGACAATAAAACTAAGAAATCACTCTTATGAAACCATAAAGATAGTATAGATGATTGTCTTTTTTTTTGTATTTTCATATAACAAGGTAGGCAGAGAAAAGAACTAGAAGTGATTATAAAACATTCTAATTTATGCTTTCCACACAAATTCTATATAATATTTCAAAGTTATCTATCTATCTTATATTTAAAGATTAACGAATGGATAGACGAAGTTATATATATATATATATTATTAAGTAAAGATTAAATTTTAAGTAAAGATCAAATTAATATGTGTTCAAACATATGTATTATATTCAGTAATTAGTATACCTATTCACTAATATGCACTTAATATAATATAATAGCATCAAACAAAATTGCTTAACATTTGTAAAGATTGCGTTGGTTAAGAAAATGATTATTTTAACTTATGTTTAAGCTATTTATCATATCGGCTATTAATAATATAACTTGTTCATAAAACGATCTTCGGATTGCATGGATATCGTAAATTTTTGCATGATACGTACGACCTTGTAACCAAACTCCAGAAAAAATGTGCATATAAAGACACGAGATTATCATCATTCCATAACAATAATTTCGAGATACCGTCATGACATTCTCATAAATGCTGTTCACATTTTTATATATCAATCTGATACTAATAAAATTAAAAAACGTCGCGTCGAGCTATCTGTGTAACGTGAATATTTTTTTTCGTATTGTTAATATATGTTTCAGCTGGAACGTTGTTTACGGGGTAGATGGATTCAAATTCTGCAAAGAAAAATATTACATTTGTTGTAATAATTTTTCTTAACATGGAATAATTATATTCATGACACCATTATTTTGAAGTCTTTGATTGTAAGCGTAGTGGAAACTAGTTAAAAATTAGAAAATTCTTAATTTTAACAACATATGTTAGTTTTTCTTTTATACTAGCAAATCCGCTTGATTAACCATTTTGTAGATTTGAGAGACAAATCAGAGGATATGAGTACAGAATACAAGAAAACCTGACCACATTTTGAAGTTTTAAAGACTTATTTTAGATATCATTTTAGATATAATATGCAACACATAGAATAATATGTGTTGCACAAATATTGCGTGGATCAAAAAGATATTATGAACCGAAAATATATATATACAAAATTTAAAATTAAATATAATTAACTATATATAATTTAATAAAAAAAATCAATCAATACTTTATACTATATTTTATACATAAATATTACTTAAGACTAAATTTTCTTATAATAATAAAATAATGAAAGAAAAAACCACATTACGTTTATTGCAAACCGATAACTGATAAGAGTACTGCATCGATGCAGTATTACATAAGACTGGAACTGCTCGTAACACTTTCGATCTTGCGAAGGTAGCGGCCGACTAGCCGCGTTGCTGACACATTGTTCGATAATCAACCCACTTGTGATAATGATCGCTGTTCTGTTTGTTTATTGTTATATAATATTATTATATTATAGCATAGTCTTATTATTGTTTATTTTTCTTTTCAATTTCCCGCTGTATCACGCACATATCAGAGTAGGTAGAACTAGCGTTCCCCACTTTCCATAAAATTTTTGAGGTAATGCGTGTTGAGTAGCGAAACTCAATGCTGCACTCGGCAAGAGTGCAGCATTGAGTCTTGAGTCAAGTCTGAGAACTTTCGACTTATTTTTTTCCGCGGGGGGATTGAACCCACGACCGTCGCCATACAGTCACACGCTTGTGCCCCTGCTCCACTTACCTAGCCTCGCGGCATAATATTAACATTTTTATAAATATAAAATATGTAATCACTTAATTAATGTTTAAGTGTATTATTTTCTTAAAAAATAAAAATCAAAGTGGCATAAGTATTATATATGACGCAGTGAGACATTACATACCTGTGCAGGCAAATTAAAAACTAAAATAAAAAATAAACTTTTACATAAATTTGTATTTATTTAGTACACATTTCTAATTAAAAAAAACTCTATCTCTATTATTACAATTGCATTACATCGTGCGGTTTACAGACGACATACATATTTCTATAAGAAAATGTACAATCTCGTACACTAATTACATGCTAATCCTATAATTATATTTTTATCTCTTGCACAACACCAATATTGATAGGTTGAAAAATTCAGATTTCGAAGTTAACTCCATCAGACCGTCGCATATTGCAAAACAAACGTGTGAGGTAATAATTTACTTTTATTGATTACAAATTGTGAGTGATGTTGTGAAACGTCATTCTGTTGTTCAGTTCAAAATATATTTTTTTTAACACTCCTTTTATTCTACTTATATTTCCTCTCCCTACCCTGCTGTGTGCGGGATACAGCGTGAAGATGATTTAATTTTAATTATATATCATCTTATTTTCTACCTTTATGCTATATTTCACATGTTAAAACACTCTATTCCCAATATGACATTTTCGTTCCCCACTGCAATCTTATCACCATATTAATCATTATATTATCATTAATATTTAATTTTATTATATGGCATCTTTCTTAAAAATTAGACCAATTTTTATTATTTTATAAATTCAGTACAACCTTAATACTACATATAATCCTAAATAATATATACTTAATTAACATATTTGAATATGTAATTGACACGTACTTATAATATTTGGCACTTAGAAGGTAAGTCTTATTGTACTTTTAGAAATGAGTTTAAAAAAACATAAAACTTAAAACGACATTATTAATTATTATTATTTTAAGTTGAGAGCGTCGTTGACTCCCAACATTTATAGATGCAAGATTATTTTAAAACGAATCTCGAATCATATCTTATTATATGTAGCATACTTTGTTTTATACCATGTAGTGATTAAAATTCCTAAATGTAATTAAAATTACTTATTACATACAACAAGCCTTCTGCACTTGCCAAATACAACAATCGCAACAGAATACAGGGTCAAATTACAAGCCTGTAACACATTAGCGAGAGCTATTGTTGAAATAATAATTAACCAATTTACTATCGGCCGGCCCCATCTCGTCTAGGCCCTGGACCAATATCCAGGAACCTTTCGGACGAAGATTAAGTATAGCTTAAGAGATCAAACAAAAGTGGTATTTTATTTAAAATTTATACATCCATCGCCTCGACCATTCCCATTTAAAATACAGAAATATATATGCTATAGCGTCGTCATAAGCGTGAAAATCCTGTGATAGATTTATTGTAAAAAAAATTATTTGAGATATCAAAAACAAAAGAATGTTATAATAAAGTGCGGCCGTTTATAAATCATTTATAATACAATGCGCGTTACACATACATACATTCATATGTGCTTTGGACTTTTGTAATATTAAATGTATCAAAATACTAAAAGTGAGTAAAGTGTGTTGCGTGATATCGTAACATATTAATGTATATTAAATTTTTGTAGAATTATTTCAGTGTTTTTATATAATTACTGCAAGTGCAAAATTATTAACAAAATTTCAAAATTCAAAATTTTTTGTTGCGTTGGTCTCGCGTGGACTGGTTTATGGTATTTCTATTTATTTGTAATGTCTACATTAAAATGTATGTCAAATTATATTATTTTTGAACTAGGCGTAAACTAATAATTAAATGTGAATGTAATTGCCAAATGTTTAGCTCTGGTAGACGAAGTGCTTCATAAATGTCCGCTACTCACTAGATCATTTAGACCGTAATCGAGACGGGCTATGGGTTCGATTCTCATGTATTATATTTTCTTCTCTTTGCTCTGGTAACGAGGGGTGGCCGGACGTTGAGTTCCGCCAATCAACATGGGTAACAAAGTGTATTTTTGGGAACGAAGTATCTTAACATTAGGTTCCCAAGTACCCTTGACCTACCCTGCTATATACAGAATAAAGCAAAAAAAAATAAAAGGAAAATATACATCATCAGCATCAAAATAAATCGCAAGAGCAACTCTAGCAGAATGTACACCCACTATGATTCTCCGGAATGCATGACGCTTGTATTTTTCCTTTACATCGACAAGGTGTATCGAGTTCTACGCTAATAATAAATTCAATTGATTCTTTCGCAATAAAATGCAGATCTGTCTTACATCTCCACGCTAACAAAGAAAATCTATTATATTTCTGAGCAATAATAAATAACTCTTATTTTATGACAGCATTTTTATTCGTTGCTATAAATTTAGAATACATTTGCGTAATATGAAAAATTATTTTTTCATATTTTTATTCCATTATATTAAACGCAATCCAATTTGAATGAGTTTTTATCATTATTAAATATATAATATTAAATTTTTATAATTTTATATAGCAGTGTAAAATTAAGGATATTGTACGTGAGGAAACACATCTGTCTGTCTATCAATAGTATTTATCTCAGGAACGCTTGGAGATATCGAGTTTAAAATTCGAACCATTATAATTAGATCTACAGCCCACGATTGTCAGGGAAAAAAACGTATTTCTGCATTTACTTAAAAAAAGAAACGGCTATTTTAATATTTTAATAATACACGGGTGTAATATGGAAAATTTAATAATCTGATTACCTTTTTACAACCAGCTTTTATTTTGTATATAATAGCATCAAGCAAGACAACCATAATAATTTTTTTTTCAGCTTCACGCTGTATCCCGCACTCAGCAGGGTAGGCAGAGGGGACCTTGGTGTTAAGACACTGCGTCCATTCCCCACGTTCTGCCGAATTCTGTAGGCATTGCGTGTTGAGAGGCAGAACTCAACGCCGCGCTTTGCCTCGACACCAGAGCCTAGAAAATGGAAATATAAACATATATAAATATTTCACATCCTCGAGTGGGAATCGAACCCACAACCATCGCGTTACAGTCACGCCCTTGTGCCACTGCGCCACGACGGCCTCTAATATAAATAACAAACTTAATTTACTTGTAAATCGTATCTATATACAGCCGTCAGTTACAAATAGCGCATTGTCATCAATAGAGCCTACAGTATTAATTAGTGGCACTGTGGGAAACGACAGAAGGTCAGTCGAGATAAACTAAAGATTAATACTATGCATGTAAACAAAGACTAGAGTCATTTTATTTCAATGCCGTGCGTTTTATTTCATTATATTTTACGAAAAGGTATATTGATGATTTTTTTTTTTCGCTTTAATTAATTCATTTATTACATCAGTTATTATTTATCTATGGGTTTTCATCACTGACACTTCGCTTGGCTACCCCAACTCGCTTTGCTGACTGTAATTATAAAAAAAATCTTTAAGGGACACAATGTTTTTATATTCTTTCAATTTTAAACAGGGTTTTTTTCATTTATAATCATTTTTATTTTCTTTTTGTCCAGCTTACAGTAAAATAACTAATTTTTACTTTTGAATAAAATATAAACATAGTTATGAAAATGTGTGAATTTGCTCAATTTTCAGCTATAAATTTATTATGATTTATTATGTTTTTACTAATTTAATAAAACACCTCATAAGAAACCAGTCAAAGTAAAAGAAGAAAAATTACCGTTTGATAAATAATATTCCAATGAAAATATTAATGTATTTTAATTTTGATATATGTTACACATTTATATAAAATCAAATATAATCTATAAGCTCTGGACGCATCAATAACGCTATATTTATACAAACATATCTAAAAAGCACGCGGCTTACATTGAGATTGAAGATATACCTACTCCACTTGTAGCACAGAAGCCTTGCATGGCTCCGACTACAAGAGGTTGTTCTGGAACAAATGCTATTTATCTATTCTCTTCCGCTATTGCATCGGTTTATCGGTTTATCGGTACCATGAAGCAATTTATTTACCCCCGGGTTCTCTCTCCATTTTTATTTTTTTATTTTGTTATATTTGAAATTAATTATTTTTTTAATAAATTGTAATTAAGGAGACGAGATCAAATATCTGTTTGTAGATTTTATTGTTGTATAAACTATCGTTATAATTGAGTTTTTATAAAATATTTCTTGGAACCATAGAAACATAATAATCTACATCTATTAAAATTACATTATAAATATATGTAGGTAGTTGTTACGGCACTACTATGGCAGAGATTATTTAACTCCGGTAAATTGGTTTAATGGCTTAATTTAATATTTCGTGAGTGCTTTTAGAGATAATTATTAATTTACATTGTGTGTTTATAGCCAATGTGTATGTATGTATGGCTTAATCTAATCCCTATTGTCACGTGTAAATTATTGTAATTCAATTACTTATACATTATATTATGGTAGTTTTCCACTTTGACGTTTCAATTATAAAGGAAAACCGCAAAAAAACATGGCATTGGAATGTCATTATACTATTTAAATTAATATTTAGATATGATGTTTTTTGTTAATCATCTTATTAATGGCAGTAAACTAAGAATATATATTTCAAAAATACTTAACCGTATACAGACATCTAAAATAAAAAATATTTAAATTAATTATTTGATTACATTTTCGTATCCGTCACGCATGGTATAAATATTGCAAGGTGCGAGTATGTCGAAACAGCTCGGGACAACGATACTCGCTCCCCAGGCCACGTTCGGTTCGGAACGCGGAAACGCAAGTGCCTGACACAGAATTTACGACATTACACGAACAACTCGCTCGTGATGTGAGATTTTATCTTAAATAGGCTACACTAGATCACACTCCCAAGCTTAATCTTTAGATCTAATTTCCTTGGATGGTTTTACGTGTTTAGGGCTTCGTGTCGTGGTTATATAGTACTGCAATTGCTATTATTCATTACATATATTATAATACAGCAGACGCTTAGTTTGTTAAATCTGTAAATGTATGTGTTGTCGTGTTTTCGATATAATAGTGTAATGTGTATACTATATAAAGTAAAATGATAGAGTTCAACAAAACAAAAAAAAATATTTTAAACAAGATAACTACATTATAATTTATTTACTAATCTAAATAAGCTTCGTGTATTATCAATTTAAAGACGGTATGTGTTCATTGAAATTTTAATTTCAGCCGAAACTGCCGACTGAAATAAAACAAACAATAAATATGAAGGTAGTTTGCCACAACTCGATAAATAATGAAAACTGAAATTAAATTTGTAAAGTTGTTTCTGATATTTTCTCATATATCTTCCATGTAAAGACAGCCATTAGTTTGCAAATATTTTTTAATTATATATTATTATTTTATTATTCATATAGAAAAATTATTACCTAAAAATCATATCTTAAATCACATGTATTAAACCTAGAGCCGGACATATTGTCTAGACTTATAATATTTAAAGCTCACTCTCTACCCACGTGACGAGCGCGACACGACCTTGCGAACGGCCTTTGCGTCATCACAGAACCCTTTCAACTATCACCTGATTTAAAGCAATACATACTGATATCAATTACAATAATCTCAATTACACTGCACGATAGAGTTTAATTTTCCTCAACTGATTTATTCAATTACAGATTGAAATAATTTCCGTCACGCATTCATATCCACATTGAAATTCCTATGTATCGTATAAAATTAAGCTATTTTTCCGTATGTACTCACTATATGGACTATAAAAATTAGAAAAAACCATTGACATTAGGACCAGACAAGCCAGTTATTTCTTCGATTCCCCCTCGAGAAAATGAAATATTATTTTCATTTTATCGCTCTTTTCGAGTTCCACCACTTAATATGCCTCCAGAATTACAACACATATGATTATAACTTTTTTACCAAAAAAAATGTTCTAAAAACCAAAAAAAAAAAGCTTAATAAATGACTATATATTTTTATTTCGTTCTTACATGCGTGTATATAGATTACCAGAGTTATAGAACTTATATAGTTTAATTAACATAAATCCAATAATAAAATGGACAAGAAGTAATTACTACTACTATTCATTTCCTATTAAATGCGCAATTCCTTAAGCTGCCTACTTCATATATTTCAATTCTATTATTTTTATAAAAAATTTTTCAAAAATTTACAAAAATTTCTATTATTTACTCCTCTCCATTCTATATTAAATTAAATTAAAAAGCGAATTAAAATAGTATATATAAATAAATACGAGTAACATACATTACTAATTTTGTTTTAATAATGTAATCAAATTTTATCTAAAATGGCGTACAAAATACAAAACCATTCGCCTTCCATTTTCGCTCAACGCAATTACACCAATTTAGGTGTAAATTACCTTCTAACAAAGCAAATGAGACCGAGACTGAGACTTTCGAGCTCCCAAACCACAACCGCCTTGTAAGGCGAGCCTTGCAGATGGAAAAACTACAGGCCATTATATATATACATAGTTAATCATAATGTAATTTGTCCATCTTCTAAGGCAGAATAAGCAAAATTCTTGCAAAAATTGCAATTTTACTTAAATTACTATTAGATAATGAAAATTACATATACAGTATTTGATTGAAGTGGACTTTTTACGTATCTTAAATGTAACTTATGAATTTATTTACGTTATTTATGTTATGAAATTTTGATACTTATATGTTAGATAATAAGCGTGGTTTTCATAAGACTGTATAGCTGTCAAAATAAATCTTTTATGAAGGAACCGTAGCGAATTACTTAATTTTAAGCCGCTGTGTAACGTATGATTTGTAAGTTGAGGTGTATACATCACGGTAATTGACTTTAAAGATGAAGTCATTTTCAAATCAAAGCGACGCCTAGGAAGAGCTTACTATTTGTATATATATATTTTTTCAGCTTCACGCTGTATGCCGTTCACAGCAGGGTAGGCAGAGTCAACCTAGTGTTAAGACACTCCGTTCTCCACTTTCTGCCGAATTCTGGAGGCATTGCGTGTTGAGTGGCAGAACTCAACTCCGCCCTATCTCCAACATCAGAGCGAAGAAATGCAAATATAAATCTAAAAAAAAATTTCACTTCCTAAAGTGGGGATCGAACACACAACCGTCGCGTTACAGTCACACCTTTGTGCCGCGGCGCCACGACGCTACGATGTCAAAAATAATTATTATTTGTTTCTTAAATACGCTTAAATAAATGTTCATATAGTTTAAGTGGGCGAAGCCGCGTGGGGGCCGCTAGTGCATTATATTTTTTTCATTGTAGCTTATAGATAGAACGAGAAGCTAAAACTTACAAGTGCTTATTTAAATAAAGATTAAGAACATACGAGACGATTGCTCAAGCCTTTCTATTCTAAACAGTTGTTTGTAAGCTTTCATTGTATTATTGCATTTGATTTTAATAGCGGTCGTTACAAATATTTTGTTTATTACGAAAACCGCAGTGAAAGTGAAACCCGACGTACCCGCCGTTACCGTGATTGTTAAATATTTTTTAGCCTTGAGTAATTAGTATGCAATCAATATCTTATTTAGATTCATTTTTATAATAATAAGCCTACCTAGTTTTACAATTGTGTTGACATAAAATTAGTACTTCAGTTTTTCATTTATTACGAATTGAAATACTAAATATATTTTTTTAATAATTTTTTTCCATGTAATATAATAGCATTTTTAGAAAACGTTTTAAAATACGTTCTTGAGAACGTATGGCTTGATGGTGATAGCGTTTGGACAGATTCCAAGAAGCGCAGGTTCAAATAAATAAATCAAAATTTAAATTTTTATACGTTTTCAAAACGGCAGACCAGGAGCAGAAAACACGCAGCTCACGGATGAAAATATATTTTTGTCAATTTCCCTCACTTTTCTGTAAGAAAATATGTAAGCTGAGCCCAAGCACTGATAGAGACGAGGCAAGCTGCCTATTTTACTGCAGTAAATTGACAAATGTTCAAATAATTATTTATATATCGCGTTTAGTATAAACTTGGATGGGTTCGCTTCGTTTCCTATAAGCTTAATATTGTCAAGTGTTTTTCCAAGTTACGTGATTGTAGAAGGAAAACCGGAAGCACGTTTTGACCTTCAATACAAAATGCATATATGTATAAATGCATATACATATATCAATAATTAATTATCATTTACTTCCTATAAAGCAAAATTACTTATAACTTTTATGTTTTTTTTTTTTGTTTAATTGTCGTTTATTTCCTTTTAACGACTACTTGAGTTTATTCTAAAACAACAGATATAGATACACCTATATTTCAATATCATACATATTTCCACATATTATATATATATTTTTAATTTTTTTATACAAATATCGTAGCTACTTCGTTCTCTAAAATTATTGAGGTGAATATTTTAAGTTACATTTATTAATTTAATGTCGCTATATAATTTGAAATATTCTTTAAAGCAACGCAGTGTTTTTCGTTTATCTTTCAACAACTCTCTTTATTCTTGGTGGGATTGTTATAAAGTTCTATACAAATACCTACGTCTTATAAAATGAGTTATTAATTTTTTTTTTATTAGCTTCACGAAGTATGCCGCACACAGTCTCTACCCTAACCTAAAGTTCCCACTGCATTTTATGTTGAGTGGCGGATCTCAACGCTGCGCATTGCCTCGATACAAGAGCGAAGAAATGGAAATATAAATTTAGATAGATAGATCCTAGAGTGGGGATCGAACCCACAACCAGTCGCGTTTACAGTCATACTTTATGCCCCTGCGCTACGACTGACCTGAAAAATAGTTATTAAATGGAATTTTGGAAAATTTCAATTAATTATTTTATTTTTTAGGCACAATATAACACCTGCGCACTATTATATTTATCATGTGTATTTAGGAATTTGCAAAAATAAATACAATCATTTCAAGCTTAAATCACGCTATAATTTTAAACATCCGTAGCCCACGTTTTTATAAAGAATGGTGTTATATACTGCGTTTAATTAGATACGAATGCCTTAATAATTATTACCAACCTAATAAGGAAACAGTAATTATTGTATTAAAAAAAATAATATATAACGTCCAATATTTTAAAGGGCAATAGAAGTTGAGCAATTAAATGATTATTTCTCATATAAAACACGTTGATCTACATTATTTCTTACTTAATACCTCATTAATTCAAACAAATGGACGTCTGAAACGTAGTAACCTTCATAAAGTACGTACTTAGTCACAGACTACTAGGACTTGTAGCATTTTTTTCATGTAAACGTTAATTATCTCGTATAATTATGTGATTTGTGCACATTTCCTTGACATTTACATGTTGTTTTTAATGGTTTCAATAAATTGTATCATTCGATTTGTATGACACAAATATTTGGATTAAATTATGGCCTAAAACAGTAAATTAAAGGAGAATGACTTTTTTTCATCTCACCGCTCTTGCCTAAGCCGATTTACATAGTACAGTTTGATTGATGGTATCAATGTTTCCAAACTAATAGACGTTTTATCGACTAATTATAGTAGACGGAGAGACATGGACTCTCTGCTGGTATTGTACGAAACATTTCTAATTTGCTTCTACTATTTTCTTTTCATCATCACGACCTGTCCTGTGCCAGTCCTGTGCCAGGAGTGTGATGGTCAAAAGCATGATGTACAAGATCGATCACGACGATCTTGACAAATAGTTTGCAACTAACGACTATGCATCATTTTTCCCATGTACCTAAAATCCGGCAACGCGTTCCACAGCATCTCTCCGCTTCTATAGCGTGATAGATTTCCATAAGACAAAGGTACAACCACTTACCATCTTCCATTTGCCTCTATTGTGCGATAAAAAAATAATTTTTAATATGTGGATATTTGCGAGGTTCAATTTTATATTCTAAATATTTTTACTATTAACATAAAGTAATAATTATAAATAATAATAATAATAAAGCCACAACATAAAAAAACAAATGAGTAAAACAATTAGATCTGCAATTATATTATACATATAATATATAATTAATTATTTCTAACATTACCTCACCTAAATGGATCGTGCCATAAAAAAGACATTCGCGACAGGAAACCGAATAACAAATTAATATAAAAAAAAACTTGCCGATTCAATTGTACATTGTTAATTACGGAAAATAATCGAACCGACGTACCTACAGAGATTTATGTATCTTATGACATTGGACTGGACATTATTATCAAATTTATCAGGATATTAATTATTTAATTATTCCTTTACACGTTTAAGATTAACAGTAGTAGTTTTTTTGGTTTATTGTGAGTTCAAATTGTTGCAACAGATTAGATAATTAGTTGCCACAGACGAGGGATTTGAGAATAATGTGCAATAAATCCAAGTCCACATAATAATGATAATAATATTTATAGAGACTTGATTTTTACAGGTTCAAGCTGATTCAATATGTGTCATGAAGGAGGGTAGGCAAAGGGAAATAGTGTTAAGACACTCCCCTTCCTACTTTCCGAAGAGTCACAAGTAATCTATTAGGCATGAATCATATCTTAAGCGATATTCGGACCCCAGTGCTGTGTCGAGATATAAACACGATGCGCTCGACGCTCACTCTGCACAACTGGTTTCGCCATTCGGATAATGACTTCTGACACAACATTGACCTCTAATACAAAATAAATAAAGCTGAATCCACACTTTTTGTTATTAATAATGTTTATTAGAACTTTCTGAAAAAAATTGAGAAAATTAATACATTCGGCTCACTAAAAACTTAGCCTGCAAATTAAACTTTAAATATAAACGTAAGATTCCAGTTAAGGCAGTCAAACGCGCCATAATCCAACAAACAAAATGTAAATTGACACAAGAGTGTTGTTGCGTCAATTATCATGTGCGGCCGTCGTGGCGCAGCAGCAAAAGCAACGGTTGTTGGTTCGATTCCCACTCTGGAAAATTTAATATTTACTATTTTCATTCCCTCAATGTGGTAATGACTTAAAACGCGCCGAGTCGAGGATTCGACAGAAATTTGGGAGCGGAAATGTTTTAAATGTATGTAAGTAAATGTAGTGATAAAACACTCTGAGTACAGAGTGTTTTATCACTAGGTTCTCAAATCCCATTGCCTGTCCTGCTGAGTGCGGGATACAGCGTGAAGCTATCACAATAGAAAATATATTAAGTAATACGAAAATAAATTAAAGTTTGAATAATTTTTTACATAATTGTTATTAGTCAGTTAAAAGAAAACAACATTGGTTTACTTGCAGAAATGTTTACGGTCTACTTAATAACAACTTTAGATAGGCATTCTCGGATATTTCAGAATTTTACTTAGAAAATGAAAGTGACTAGTAGTACTAAAGGCGTTATTTTTTGTTAAATCATGCAGATTTATGACAGAAATTTAAATAGTAAAAAATAAAGAATAAAATAAATTTGTAATATTGGTTTCACTGTCTACTTCTTCAAAACAACATTTTGTCTAGCACGTAAATAGTATTACGATAAAACGATATTTAGAAGATGTGTTCAAATTAAGATGGTTTTTTTGTTATGTGGTGAAATTTTTGTTGTCCCTTAAAGAGTACATAAAGCGAAGCAAGGAACCTAGTACTAAGACACTCCGTTTCCATTAAGATTCCTTCGATGTCCACTAGTCTGCCGAATTCTGCAAAAAAGAGTGAAGAAAATTATTTTATTTTGTTCGTCACCAAGTCAATATAAAAGGTTACTCCTATAATAAAATAATAATTTGGTATTTCAAATTAAACACTCACAGTAAGTTAATAGAGTTATTTTAATCAAATAACATATAAAATTTTATTGTATAGATAAATCATTTTTGTGCACATCTGACGTTATTATTGAAAACTAAGTCTGTTCATAGCGATTGATCATCAGCTGCAGTAAATTATGTTTATTTTTTATTATATTGTATCCTTCGATATGTTTAATCAGTACCTATGCTAGAGACGTCGAATATGAAAATAAACAGTGACGTCCTCAGAAATTAATTATAATTACTATTATTTTAATATAATATAAAATCACGATAACGTGTTGTGAATGGGTATGAAAACAAAATTTTTGCATACATGCAGAATAAAACTTGTAATGGATTTAAAAAATGTTATAGTTATTTTCAGAATAATAATTTAGTTGTAACATTTAATGGGGATATTTTTACACCTAATCTCGATAATGTCAAAAATAGTGTTCGAACCCATCTTAGTGTATTTCAAAGTTTTAATAAGAATAAACCAAAATATTACAACTTATTTGTGATTGATGTTAGCAAATCTATAAAGTTTTTTTTATAGGATGGGTGTAAGAATTTTTACGTAGCGCGATAAAAGCTCAATTAGGCGTCAAGGAGCGTTTGGGCAGATTCCGAGATGCGCAGGTTCGAATCCAGCTACGTTTACTTGTTCAAATATTATACATATTGTAAAATAACAATAAACTATCAATAATATCATATTCCAAGTATTGTGAGCGGAGAGGAATTTTAATAGATTCACGTATTTTTTGACTGGCCGAATTGAGTTTCAAGTAATAAAAAAACGATTAAAAACCATTGAAAATTTCCCCGAATGGTTACCACAGCCTATATAATGTAGTGTCACAAAACTCGCCACACAAGTGTACAGCCATAAATGTACTAACAGAACCTTGTACTAAATCAATCGGTCAAACCTGACAATCACAATCAAAATTGTATATACACTGTAAAAATTATTATTACTTTCGATTTTAATAGAGTATTTGAAAATTGTAGCCATAGCTTTAAAGAAAATATTTTTAGTTAGGAGAAAATTTCCACACTCTATGTTTTAACTTGTGACGTGGCGTGTTGAGTGGCGTAACTCAAAGCTGCACTTTCCATTATCTACATATTTAATTTTTACCTATATTTCGCTGACATAAACTTTCATTGAAGTCAATTTCATCGAATTCATTGTCGTTTAAGCATTTTATTATTCCGATCTAGTAAAAGCACGAGAAGCAAAAGAATAAAACCAGACATTGCATCACTACATAATGCTCGACTTTAACTAAGTTTTTGTAGCACGAGAAGAATCTAAATAGAGAATTAATGAAGTGAATTTCTAATCGAACAAACGTTAACGTAACGTTTAAAAATTTATTAGTTACGACAACAACTTGCAATACGCAATGGCTCTACAATTCGGAGAAAAGTGGGAAACGGAAGTATCCTATGCCAGGTTCCCTCAGCTTACTTATGTGCACTTGGCTACTATCGCTCAGTCTATATTATACATAATGGTCATACAAATGAGATACATCTCATTATTTTTTAACTACTTAATTTAGAGATTAAATAAAAAAGCGAATTTATTCATCAAAACATTTGATACATTTTTTTTCAGCTTCACGCTGTATCCCGCACACAGCAGGGTAAGCAGAGGGAACCTCGGTGTTAAAACACTCCGTTCCCCACTTTCTGCCGAATTCTCGCTCCGCCTCGACACCAGAGCGCAGAAAAATGAAAATATAAACGTAAAAAAACATTTGACTTCCTCGAGTGGGAACCCTCGAGTGGGAAAATGATAAAAACAATTGTGGGTTGGGTTTACAACCCACAGTTGTTCTTTATCATTCTACATCAAAGATCTATTCTATCTATCTATATCAATTAGTTATGATCAGAGCATATTACAAATGAAACCGACCTTAAAGGCTTTACACCTAGCCGGTGGCCTTTATAAACGAACTAATTTCAATGTGACTGTGGGAACCAGCCGAGTTCTGAGTAGTGTTGTTTATGGCCATTGCTATTATTATAATATCTAGATGTCCATTTACGTAAAACCTTCGAGACATTGTCAGATATTTTCCTTTGTATAACATTTAGTATGCTAAGATTTAAATTTTTGTTCTTAAACGCAAGATATATATTTTGAAACGAGTACAGACTGAGTACAGACTAGTGCATTAGTTGTCTAGTTTTATTTGACTTAAAAATCATATAGATTCTTTTTTTATATGAGATCATATTTTAATATCATATAAATTATTTCAGTATTAAGATCAGCAAGTAAAAAATCAATTTTTATAGTTAATTTTATTAAAATGAAGACAAATGGCAAATGGTTTTACGAAGTGGTACTGGCTTTTCAAAAACAATATTTAGAAGAAACAGCATTACATCGAGTGTTAATTGTCTATTAAAATTCCACATTAAATTTAAGTTATAATTTTGTCTAGTGTGAAAAAAATGGGGAAGTGTCGAGTCTATTAAAATAATTATTACTCTGTGCGCTCCACCCACTTTAGCCAAAGGTCAGTTTATAGTGGACAAGAGATAAGTCCAATTTTGCCTTTAAGCTCCGGAATGTTAGACACCTTGGCATTTAAACGTTGGTACATATTGTTGACGCAAATTGTATCAAGTATTGACGATTGATAAATGCTCCAAATTGCTTTTGTTGCCTAATTATTTTTATATAACAGTTAAACCAAATCAAGTTAGGCTTAGTTAGGCAAGTAAAGGTTTACGTCCAGAGGGAACCTAGTGTTTAAGACACTCCGTTCCCCATTTTCCGCCGATTTTTCGAGACATTGCATGTGGAGTGGCGAAACTCAACGCCAGGCTCTTGGGTGCAATTCTTCGCTCACTCAATTTATTCCCTCGATTGGATATCGAACCCACAACTGTCACGTTACAGTGCACACCTTTGTGCCCCTGAGCCACGACGGTCTCATAAGAAATGTATGTATATATAACATATAATAGAATTGAGCGCAACTTATGTACTGCTATTATATATTTGAACGTTACTACATCTTATATACAATGTTCTCGAGTGCTCTAGTTACTATTTAGGATGTTGGCTAACCGTACGAATTACTTTACCTTTGTATATTAATTAAATCTTTTGTGTCAGTTACATAATAGTTAATTAAATAATAGGTAATGTTTCGTATCCTATTTGTGCGTGAGCTTGTAGACGAAGAACAAGTGACCGGATCAGTAGTCATATAATATTATTTTTAATATATTTCAGATATTATTCATATGGACAATGTGTACACGAAATATTGTTAAATTTTTAATGATAAAAAAAAGATAATGACCTGCAAATGAAATTATTATTGACAGAACTGTCTCTATATCCGTCAATCTTGAAAGTTTACGTTGAAGATATATCACGATTATTTCTGGTGTTACAGAAACAATTTAAAACAAGTAGGGCGGCAAGTGTTATATAAGGATAATAGTTCTGGAATAATAATTCTTGCAGTAGGTATGCTAACTATAAAGGTCTTGAACACCTTGAATATAAAACTGGACTTACATCCACTTTAAATCATTATTACATATTTAAAACTAGAAAATATTTTAATTGTAATAATTATTAAACTTTAATTAAATATGATTTGTGAAGGTATGTACAATTACGACCTATTGCAATTGAATATTAAATGTCGTAAAAAAAATCCATTTATATAATAGTTAAGAATATATATTATATATTATTTATTATCTTATAAGATTTAAGCAATTTTCAACCGACAAGGGCACATATTTTAAATATTTCAATGAATTTTAATTTCTTTATATATCCCATATCTTATCACGTAGGCAAAGAATATATAATGCTATAAAAATTTATATATATATATATATAATCCTATAATAAATTAAAACTTTTAAAAATTACCAAACTACTTATATCAAGTACTTATAACATACATATTGTAACATAGTAATAATTCGATTATTAAGTTCGTAAGATTTCTATATAACTGAAATATTATATATTTGATATTAGATCAAGGTCCACCAGTCACTGGTGCCGACAACTTTAAGTGTACCTATTATAACACGAACAAATGAAACATTAAGGAAGTCATATAACACTCAAATTGCCCAAAGCGTATTTGCTTGTATTTCTTACAATCCATTGCCTGAATTTATTCTATGGCTTAATAAATATTTCTAGAATATTATTAATAATTGTGCGTAGAATATTTATTTTAATATTAAATACATGCCAGTTATTGTTTTATTTACATTCAATCGCAAGTTTATTATCATTTAAATAATAATATAAGAAAATATTAATTAAGCACATACGAAATGTGTAGATGCGAAACGAAAGATATCAAAGTGGAGACTAGAAAGCGCAGGAAATTTCGAAAAAAAAAACAACTTAAGAAAAATGTTCCTATCCGGAAACAAAAAGCGTTTTTACAGGTTAACCGTATCAAAATTGTTATAAGGAAACGGAAATGATATTTTATGAAAGTTTGCGTGAGTTTTTATTTAAATTATGGTTGATTATATTAAAATACGAGCCTCCGGAAAAGTAAATGAACTTTTTCAATGAGATTCCGTAACTCATTCCGAGGATACAACTCAGAGGAGAGTATGGAGAGAATAATTCGGAGTGTTACAATTTCTTTTATTATTATGCGCTTTGTCTTACCAGAATGGGAAATAAAAATTATCGAATACATCCCTATATTGTGAAATTTTGCTTCACATAGTATCTCGGTTCTCTCTCGGACATAGCAAGGCCGAAGGAACGTGGGTACTTTGTCACGTTTCTCCGAATGCTGAAAACAATTTGAATGGAAATCAAAGCCACAACTTGTCACATTTACAATCACCTGTGCCACTGCGTCAGTACTGGCCTTAAATATAAATATAATTTACATAAAAAGGATGTGAACCGGGGCCACACCTATCAATAGCCAGGACGGATGAAGCGTTCGGCGCAAAACAGGCTAAAATTTCCACATGCGTAAAAACTTCACTAAATGAGGTTAAATTTTAAATATAATTTGAATTAAATTGCTGCATAAACTAAAACTTCCTGTCGTTACGAAGAACGGTTCTTTTGTAATATAAAAAGAATTAAAATAGAAGCCAAATTTATTAAATATTGTGATAAGTTTTGACTGATGATTGTCATATTGATGATGATTTGTATTAATTGCAATGAGAACAAGAAATAAATAAATCTAGTTCACTTTTCTATGTAAATATAAATAAAAACTTTATTAAAAAACCCGATACATTATTTTGGTTATAGATATCTACTACGTTTCACAAAATAATCTGAAGGTAAAACCAATCGTGACATTGTGCGCATGATCCGAGAACAAAACGTTAGGTCAATTATCGACCCCGTGAAAAGTATATTACACCGAACACATAACTATAGGTAACACACGCTAACTAAATTATTCAACTATATTTCACAACCCTCATTCAACAGAAGGCTGATTGCGACACCCCATTGACGACCCCCGCACCCCTCAATTTCGATCAACTTGTCACCTCATATCTAATTCTCATAATACAAATTATTCGTGACATTCGACCTTTAAGGTGATAAATATTTCACAATAAAGATGGCACTGCAAGTTCAATGTAATCTAAACGAGAAAGGTCACATACTATTTCATGCGTACGCGCATACTGAATGTATATATAACCAAATTGAAATAATACCGCGGTAATATTAAATTTGGAATTGCATCATAATTAACAGATCTCGATCAAGATAACTTTCAAATAAAAAGAGATCAATCAAAATCAATTTATCTTATTACGAGCTACTACCAATAGACGTGGAAACACGTGTTTAGTTGCCCTAAATGTTACATACAATGATTCCGAAGTACTTTCTCATTTAAATATACATGTACACGATACTTTATAATATATTCTCAGAAGATATAAACTAAACTACCTTGGACTCCGGACTGAAAGCGAGACTTAACACTAGTTTCAATAATCTCAATTCAATAACATAACTTACAAAAATATTTAAATAAAATGGATTTATTTAAGCCAGCACGATCAACTTTTGGCTAACCTTCAAACACGGCTATAAAAAAGCCTTAAACGGAACGCTCGTAGTAACGTGTACTTGAACTGAAAATCAGCCAAATCCGGGGCAAGTAAAGACAAAGGAGCCAATGTCATATATATCACGAGCACATTCGTTGTGTCGATTGAACACGCCGTGTCAACGATCTCTGTGTCGATGGCGATGGCGATGGCATAATTTGTAGATACCAAGGCAGCGCTAGATATATTACAGTTGTGAAATTGGAAAACATCATTAACTTTGATTAATTGAATAGAACAAAAGAAATGGATTTGTAGAACGCAATAGATTTCTAACGTGTCATTAATAAAAAATTTTGGTAATATTAATTCTTTTTTATTTATAAGCGTTGAATAGCACAGCTAAATATTCAACACAACATACACGTGTTGAGTTCATTTTTTTTTTCTACAAATGTATTCTGTTGCGCTAATAGGTTTGTTTAATATAATCAATAATAACGTTGATTAAAATAAGTTTAACAAAAAAATTTAAATCATTTGCAAATATTACAACCGAAAGCCGTTTAAATTAAATAAGTATTATTTATAAAAACAATACGTTTCAATTTGAAATGAGAATACAATAAACAAAGTGCAAAGTTAGGTTATGTTCAAATCCACCGGCCTTACAGCTAAGGTTGCTATATATATACTAATTAAATTAATATGTAATTTATCGCCCACATATTGTTACAACGTCCTACTGTCCACAGTTCACGACCATTATTAACTCAGTGTGAGATTTATACAAATTGGAATTAATTGTTCTATGTTGTTTATTTTTAATATTTATAGCAATTTGCTATGTAATACCATAGCGGGAAGACTTCCAAAGGAGATTAATTATATGGGTCGTCTAATGTACTATATCAACTATCAATAAAATAATTGTAAATAATTGTTTAAAATAATTGAATGACCTTCGTTCCCCCAATTTCGCTGAATTCTAAATGGAATTAGAATCAGATTACCCAGATCAGATTATTATTCAGATTATTATTATTATTATTTCAGCCGTGTGGTCCCGGCTTAGAATAGGATCACCCTGGTGTCGTAAGAGGCGACTAAAGTACGTGTGGTAGAGTCACGTCGCCAGTAATGGCAACATACCGGACCGGATTAATGCCACCCCCGGCATTTAAAACTGGCGTGAAATAGTGGCTCTTGCCACTGCGTTTCGCATTAGGTAATACTGGGCCCCGGCGCCCAACATCCTCCACCTTAAAGGCCGGCAACGCACCTGTAGCTCCTCTGGTGTTGCATGGGGTCGTGGGCGGCGGTGATCACTTACCATCAGGTGACCCGAACGCTCGTTTGCCTTGTCCTCTCCCATAAAAAAAAAAATACCCTACTATGTGTGGAATACAGTCTGAGGCTAAAAAAAATAGTGCATTATAGTAACGTACAACATAGTATGCTATTAGTTACAAAAAATATTATTATTTAAACACCGTCCATTCTAAATTGTACAACGTAAAACCTAATTTGCTAAAGATATTTCATTTTATAAAATGTAATTTTACTAAGCTTTCGTTCCAGATACGATATAGTTCAGATAGACCATTCAAAAAAATATCTTTTTAATTTAGGAAGGTGAAATAACTTACGTTTAACGTTAATTATTATAACCAATCAATATTATATTATTACAAAGTTTATTAAAAACGTAGAGAAAATACTACGCTAACTATATTTGTTTACGATTTTAAAACCAATAAACGAAAAGAAACTTGCCAAACGTAAAATATTTTATTAAAAATTAAAAGTATACCATAGTATAAATTATCTGTAATTTTATCGATACTCATATATAAAGACTCTATGCGCAGTACAGAAAATTCAAATTAAGAACCTCTTTTCTAATCTTATATAATTTTTAAATTCATCTGACTATACCACATAATGTTACAAAGTAGTCTTCGTCATGTACAAGCAATGCCGAGCAGTGTGCAGAGTTTTAATTGTAGGTTTTTACTTGACCCTATTTACGTTACGCACGCTGATACGCGCATCGAATTTCTATTAATTACTCTTCTATTTCTTACTGTTAAAAGGTATTATGACGTACTTATATATTGAATGTACTTAAAACAGGTTAAATTAAACTATATTTTTTTTAAATCTACACTTATTTATATATAGTACATGGTTTATTAATAAATGTAGGGTATGGTTTCTTTTCTTCATATAAAAATACAGATTTCTTTTTTTTGATAAAAATTAATTAATATAAGTCATACTATGCAAAGCTCAAATTTAGATGGAAGTTAAAATCTACATAGCGGGGCTTTCTCGGGCTAAATTTTTTTACCTCCACGCTGCGTTTCAAACAAAATATCCTGTTTCACAGTTTCGCACTGTGTTTAAGCAGAGGTATCCTGTGAACATAATGTTAAAACTCTCCGTTCCCATTAACGCACTTCCTTTCATTGCATGTTTACCATGTTACTGGGGCGAGGAAATGAAAACATTAAATATTTCGTTTCCCCGAATGGCAATCGAACCCACAGCGGCCACACGTGTGTGTCCCTGCGGCACCACGGCCTCCAGTATTATTAATAAGAAATATATGTACCTACCTACATCTTTAACAAAGTAAGTTAATTACCACATTACATCTGCAACTTGTTAAGAGCTCAGCAACGCACTTCCTCACAAGCCTTCACATAAAAAAACTCACATATCATACTATAACGTAATTAATCATGTTAGTTAATGACCGCCAATAGACGCACGTGCACTTTCTCGCGGGCAACTTATCAAAGTCACGTCACGCTACGCTTCTGTCTTGAGAAGTCTTCCTGATTAAATAGTTTAGATATCTACCATATTATTTTTCCATTTTTTCTTAACTTTACATTTTGCCCGTCTGAAAAAGTATAATACGTGTTAAGGCTGTATTATACTTGGTATTTTATTTCGGTCACTATTTTCATATATACCTATTAAGTATATTAATAAGTGTAACAAAATTTCTGTTAACTTTTGGATAAAAATCGTAAAATAAAAGAAATCCTATGCCTAAACTGTGGACGAATCTTTATAATTTTTTTTTAGGTATGGGTGACATATTTTACCCTGTGCCGCTCCCGTGAAAGGAGCTCAGACGCTTCCACCCTGCATCGACATCATCCAAATATGCGTACAATTTGCAGTATTATTTTTCAACATTCAAAGTGCTATAAATATAAAACAAGATATTTGAGTCATTGCTTTAAAAATTAATAGTCTTATTACCTTCCACCCTGTAAGTGATATACTCCACTAATCAAGTAAAACTACACATTTTAGACTTAAGAAAGGCACTATCCGAACAATGGTTTGATTACATGGTCTTCTGTACTATAATTACAGCTATTCAAATTACACGTTATGCAAGACAAGTTCACTTTTAATGCCTTTCTCAAGCCATTAATTGACATTCTAAGTATAAACGTGCAAAAACAAAAGGCTACTAAATAAACAAACCGAAAATTAAATAATACAAAACTCAATATCAATAGACCCTATAGAGTTGAAGCGGAGCAAAACCTTATACGTAATGGCTATGGATTCGATTACCACTCGAGAAAGTGAAATTATTTTACAACTAGCTTAATAGTACGCATAAATAATATACATTTTTATTACCATGTTAGAAATTATTTATGTTTTTAAATATCCCTAAAAAAATATTATGTATTTTTTACCATCGTACTTACTTGGAAATAGAATCCTGGGCCAATTTATGTTATGGAGGAGACTATCTTAAATTCAACACTTATAAAATATATAATATTTATTAATTGCGGTTTACGCAAAAGCGAAATAAATACTTATCTTTTAAATAAAAATACTGTATTGCTAGTGCAATTAATATAATAAATTCAAGGTCGAGTAATTTTGCTAATTTCCATTTTTTTTTTTGATTTGCTAACTGTAGTTGTTGGCAAGATTCTTGGGGAAATAAGTTGACTATGCATAAATCATATTAGTTTGAGTGAACGTAATGTCAAACCAAAGGTTACGCCACCGCTCACTAAAGAACCAACTGACTCGATGCGTTGCAATAAATTTTAAACTAATTTTTTTCGAAATAAAATGAAAAATAATATATTATTATAATTTTTACTAGGGGCCTAGTGAGGGGGATGAAGCGGGAGATGATCAAGGGGCGCCAAATGGTCTGTAAAACTATTTAAATATTATATATATATATTTAATCGAATACATAATATGCATTTGATTTAATTATGGATAACAGATAGACATTTAAAGCTATGCTTGAGCCTAAAACTTTATTGATTTATTAATTTGGGAGTATATTTTACTAATGAAATTATATGGGTTTGTCAGGGAGGCGCTGAAAAAGTCTGACACTAATTTTTACATATTAAAAAATCGACTTTTTCAACTATTCAAAAACATCTAATAGACAAAATTACAAAATTAATATAAAGTAAAACATCTTTTTATAGTAGTAGTACCTTTCCCACGTGTGTTCACAATATTCTACTTAGAGTATATATTTTTTTCATCTTCAACTATGTCCCGCCAGGCACGGAAGGCAAAAACTTAGTGCTAACGTTAAGAGACTCAGCTCCCACTCTCCACTGAATTCTAGAGGCATTGCGTGTTGAGTGGTGGACCTCAACGCTGCGCTTGAAATTTTTACTTTGACACAAGTAAATAATAATAGCTTTAGACGAAATTTTGCTTTGAATTAAGCTACTATACAAATTACAATTTTTATTTTATAGTTATATTTAAATACTCAATAGATGGATCTATTTAATCTTATTGATGATGAAAATACTAATATAAATATACCAGAATAAACTAAAAGCAAAAACTACAAACTAAATAAGTACGTGAGGTACCGTTCAAACGTATATCCTTGAACGGTAGTCACAATAGTTTTACGGTCTGTTACAACAATTCACTCAGAATAGTATTGTCTTGTTATTTAAGCGTTTTTTCACATGAAAAGGATGCATGAATATTATTACATGAATACAATAAAAAGGCCAAATTGTTTAATACATTATATGCAAAATAATATCACAGTTCTTTGTTCCCTCATTGATTTTATCTACAAGTACTGTACCTATAGTCTAATTTAACAAGTGTTTCATTGAGATAAACATATCACTAAAGTAATTTATTTACCTTTCCTAAATCCTTTTTTTTTTTTAATTTCTTTTTTGTTGAGTTAAACCCATACGAGATGAGCTATGACTGTAACAGATATATTGCAAACTTATTCTAGTACATAGGTATATTAAAATATTATTATGGTAGAAAAAAAACTATACCTTACACTTGTATATTCCTATAACGACCTACTTTGTAAATCCTATATCCGTGATCAGTACCGCCTTTCAAACGAAATTATCGTCCGTCTACCTCCGTCATTAATTCTACCAATTAATTATATTATATAGGATATAGATTAACAATATTATTTAGATCTATATGCTACATATTAAGTTGAATCAAAACTAAACCTTGTTTTTTTATAAAATCGGTTCACTTTCGTACAAAAATATGTACATACAATACACTGTATAATCTTGTAATTAGGTCCACTTATTGCTAGGTGGGGTAAATCGAAAGGACTATGGAAAGACCTTGGTATTTGAAAGTACACAATAACCGGAACATACTTGTAACACACGAGTAGGTAGTGCATTATACTTCGTGATCTATGGAATGATCTCGATCAGAAGAAAGAACAACTGCCAGTTGCGAAACCGTCTTAATTTATAAAAGGTTTAATTGTCAATTCATTGCGGCAAATTTGGCCGTGGCAAATTTACATTAAAAGATCTTTGTAATAAAAGTCCTTAAATAATTTTATAATAAAACTATTAAAAAAGGAACCGGTTTATCCTTACAAGTCAGATTTGAAATTTAATAAAAATACAGTAGTGTCATTATATTATTTATATTTGCGTGAGATTGTATAAGTGAAGTGGCCTAGTAAACGAAAAGCGTAAATTTTATATAAAAAGTAAAAAGTCCATCATTAGTGATTTATTACCCCATATCTTCACGGGCCATAGGAATTAAAAAGCTCTTATAATTTATCAAGGATAAATAGTATCACTACATATTACATATTACCTTATTCCTACAGTATCTTTATTATAAATTTCTAGTACATTTATTAATCTAAATTACACATTATATAAGTAAACTGCATAATGTAAACCTAATTTCAAAAAATATTTGAATTAAAATTGAAGTTATTCCAAAGAAAAACTATTGCATCTTAAAATCATCAGGCGCATATAAAATATGACATAAATATAAAAAATCTAAAACATATGTCTAATATAAAGTTCTCAGTCAATTCAGGTGAAAAATTGAGAGGACATAGGACAATAATTACAAGTTAATCATTATAACATGCTTTAAAAGGTTATGCAGTTTCCGAGGCTTAAGCTGATGTTTGTATGTGTGTTAGTGACTATAAAACTAAGCTTAGAAAGAAACTTTAAAAGTAAAGTAATAAATAAATTTAAACACAAAAAATGTAGAAATTGCATTCTCATAATGATCATTTTCATTAGATGTGCAGTTTGAGTTAACAATGATTTTTTTCCATTATAACATCAAGAACAATATTGTACCCACAATTATTTAAGCTCTACTTAGACCTCATGGACTGTACAAAATCGTTAAAAAAAAGTTAAATATTTATTTTATGTTAATAATCTTTATTTTTTCATATTTAAAAAATACGCCATTTCATTTTTTATTAAAATATTATTTGTGTAATGGGTTACCTACTTGAACTATAATATTACTTTTATTGAATCTATTAAGAACTGTCTTGTGTAAAAACAAAACGTTTGACAGCTGTTTCGGTTTGCATCTTTTGTTTGAAAATTGAATTTTTTACCCAACGACGAATTGGAAGATAAAGAAAGATTGAAAATAATTTCAATTAAGTAATTCTAGAGATAATATTACTATTAAGAAATGGAAGCTGCAAAACTATCAAAGTTCAATCGGTAAGTAAAATAAAATTAAACTATCGTAAACGCGTTTCAATATTTTGAACTTGCGCGCTGGAAGTTATTGATTTTCTTTTAAAAATAACTCTGTTAGATGTAAATAAATCATAAAGCTCCTATTTTCCTTGATGTGTATTTTACTCGTGTAACGTAATTTCTAGTTATAAGGTTTACTGTGTTTCTTACAGTGTCACTAATACAGAAAGCTCGGATTTTACTCCTATAAAACCTAGATTGGGTAAATTTTTTGATATATATTCTCCAGAACATCTCAATTTGACGCCAAAAGCTGTACGTATGAAATATTGTTTAATTTAATAAGGTAGCTTATGTGTCTTCTTTATATTCAAGCTTTATTATACTTTCAGCATCAAAAACTTGCTTTTACCAGACTAACAAATGATAACCAAAAGAAATTACTTACTCCTGAAAAACATATTGATATCTATAACAAGTGCAGGTGAATTTTATGAAAATTATTTTGTAGAAATCTTTTCATTACACACATAACAAAAGAAAATACATCTGTAGTTTGAACCTTTTCTAAACAATAAATACTATACATGGGAGTCAAATGAAAATATCTACATGACATTAGTTATGTTTGTGGTCAGTTATGGTGCAGAAGCACAAAATGTGCTGCAAAATGGATTGGTTGTGAGTTTGCTCCCTATTCGAGGAAAGGAAAAAAAAATAAATTTATATTTTTATTACTTCGCTCTAGTGTCAAGGGGTTGAGTTCCGCCAATCAACACGCAATGCCTCTAGAATTCGACACAAAGTAGGAGACAAAGTGTCTGAACACAAGTTTCCCTCTGCCTATCCTACTGTGGTCTGAAAACAGAGTGGTTAAAAAAAAAATTATACTTTTAGTGTTTGAAAACATGTTTTACTCAAAAATATTTATTGTACTACATTATTAGGACAGTCAAGGTACACCAAAAATTTAACAATGTATGGAGCAATTGTTCCTTTGAGGGTAACCAAAGTTTCCCACGTTTGAATCGGAGACTGAGACCTATTAAAATGGACCTTGAAACATCTACCAAGGTGAAGCCTTCTGTGGAGTTAGTGAGAGGTAAGAAACACATTACAATAAAAGTATGTTAATAATTTACCATATAACAAAATAACTGACATTTTTTGTCTCAGCTGCAACAGCATCTCACTGTGAACACTATGGTTGTGGATTTACATTTCTCAACATTTATTCTACAATATTATTATTAACATACACAAATTTATTCTACAATATATTTGTGTATACAAAGCTTTGAAGAAGATAATATTGCTTGAAATACTTTAATCTTCTCTAAATCTAAATCTTCTCTAAAACTTTTAATATTTATCATTTAAAACTATATGATTTATGAAATTATTTAAAACTATATGATTTATGATATTATGAAATTGGAAATGTATAAATATAATTTGCGAAACTAAGAGATGTTATTAAATATTTCTAGTTGATGGGCCAAATGGATTGCGTTTCAATACTTCACTGGCGGCTGGTGAAGTGCCTTCCCCAGCTCAGTCGCAGACTGATCGTTTGCAACAGTCTATCAACCCTAGCAAGGCTGTATTCACAATTGAACCTAATACTTCTAAGGTAATTATTAAAATATCCATATCTAGAACGTTATTAGATTTTAAGGAAATACTTTGAAAATTGGCATAAAGTAATTTCAGTCCTTTAGTATTTTCTTTCAAAGAGTGTTTTTTCATTCTTTCAAAGAGATCATTTTAGCATGTTTTAAAATCAACAACTAATATAACTTTTTAAATTTTTAAATTCCACACTTTTATACATTTAAAAAGAGGAGTATAATTTTATTTACATTTTGCTTTTATATTATAATAAAAGCTATTTGTGCTTTGTTTTTTGCTTTTTATTTACTGTATACTTTAATTTCTATAATATATATGTAATTATCAGTATCAGGTGGACAGTTGAAAATATTCTAATTTTGTTGTAGTTGGAGTATTCTAATATTTTTTACTTAATTATTTAAAATTAACTGAATTTTATTAGGTATTAATAAATTGAACTGGAAGAGACATCCAAAATAATAATTGAACAAAGAAAAATAAATATCCATTCCTCATTTATATTTACAGATTCTTATAGTAAATAACAAAGCATGTTCACTCCTGGGATATTCATCAACTGAACTATGTGACATGCGCATATCTGATCTCTTAAGGAAGAGGAGCAATAAGACATTTAGTCTACATGAAGCTGAGGACACTGATATTTCTGAAGACGGCACTATTATACTTTTAAGTGGAAAGGTTTGTTGTTCATGTTATGTTAGTTTTTTTTTCCAGCTTCATGCTTTATGACCCATAAAACATAGAGTACCCAGTGTTTATTTACCTTGTTCGAAACATTGCTTGTTGGATTGAATGCCATACATTGTCTTGACATCATGTCTTTTAGGATTATTTCTATATAAATTTATTGTTGTATAAAAAAATATATATATTGTACAGTTTTTGCCATGACTAGTAAAATTTTATAAATATGGAATTAAAATCTGCTGATGTAAAAATATAGACTGCTTGATAGATAATAAGCAACGTTGTTTTATATTTTCTGGCACACAATGTCACATAAAATAAACATACAATGGATAATATAAAATGAGAAAATAAATCAAACCCCTACAAAATTAAAAATCATGATTATATATATTTTTAATTTAGGAATGAAATATAGATATAATAAAACACTAGAAATTAATTAAATAATTTAATTTAGTTTTTTATTCTTATCTCACAATTCCAGGTAGTGGAACTCTTGACAAAAGGCAGTGGAACGGTGCAAGTTTCTCTTTGGATAAGACAATTGGACAATGATGGTCCATGCTTGGTGGTCGCTGAACCAGTTATATGTAAAAATGTTGTGGTGAGTTATTATTGACTTAAAAAAATTGTTATCTGTATACAATTGGCAAGTTAATAAAACATACAACATAAAAAAAATTCTTGAGCCTAAAATAATAAGAGATCACTTACAGTGAAAAGGCCGTCTTTGCACTGTACTAAAGTTACTGCATTATACTATCTTTGCACAATAAAGTGCTTGTTGATTTGATGATATGATTAAATAAGCAAGTAACATATAAAAATATAGACTTATTTACAGAAAAATCCGTAATAAAAAATAAAAAATGTATTTATACACATTTATAATATATTTATTTAGACGACTGAAATTTGCTTTTTTATACTTAACTTAGCTTCACGCTTTATCCCTAGCGGAGTAGTCAGAGAGAACGAAGCGCCAAACGCTACGGTCCCTACATACCTCTTTCGCCTCGTCTACTGTCATCAACCTCTTCGTGCATACCCTCTGGAGGGTCCTCATGCTTTTTACGTGACCTTCCTCCAGTATCTTAGATACTGTGTTTTCGAAGGTCAACTGAGGTCTCCCCTTACCTCTTACCACTCACTTGTCCATCATAAATCTTTTTACCATTCTTTCATCACTCATTCGTTCGACGTGCCCAAACCAGCTGAGCACGTTCTTCATTCTCACCGTAACATCCTCGCTAGTACCTGACATTCTATGTATCTCTTCATTGCGCATTCGGTCAGCTATGCTGACTCCGCATATCCTACGAAGAGATCGCATCTCTACGGTAATACCCACGTTTCGCTGCCGTATAACAGCGTCGGCACGAAAACTGCCTTGTGTACGGTCAAACGCGCAGCTGTGCTGTCGTTTCGCCGTCTCATCAATGCAGCTAAGGCGCCGTTAACTCTGTTACCGGCGGCAACACGCCTTTCCACATCCATATGGTATCTTCCGTCTCTGCTGAACATACTTCCCAAATATACCGCTTCATTCACTTGTTCTAATATCTTGCCATTTACATTGATCTTACATTCTGTAAGAAATGAAAAACATTTCTTTCATTTATGTTGTCACTTAATATTAAGTTAATAAATTAAACACATAAACATTTTTAACATACACAATTAAACATTACAGTTAACAGTCGAAGCTGACTCTGGTACAATACTATCCTGCGAAGGTGACGACGCCGCCATGTTGTTTCAAGCGGAGAGCTCGGATAAATTAATAGGTCTGCCCGTAGCTTCACTTATACCGTCGATACAAATACCGGCCTACGATGCGACTGTACCAAAGAATGTGGCTAAGCAAAAGGCTACCGGTAAGTTAATTCCCCATTA
>JBAIZZ010000159.1:781321-797319 GCA_037355905.1 Heliconius aoede | reverse complement strand
TTTCTAAACATCAGATACTATGAAACCAACATTATTTAAAGGCAAGCTGCTGTACTGTGTAATTGACACAGTATAACAGCTTGTAATAAAAGGATATGTAAATGTAGAAAGTCTTTCCATATTTAAAATTCTTAGAATATATAACAAACGCATTTATCTTCTTTTCTTGGAACTAAATAAATCATAGAGCTATATTTTTGTAGGTGTGATTATGATTTATTAGTTAATTAGTATTTATTGATTGTCCGACGCGTCCGTTATCGACTAGTGCCTTACAGCGGACGGCGGGTTACGTTGCGGGGGTAGACATTATGACCATTCATCGTAATAAACAAAATATTTAATTTACTTTGTTTTATTACCTTCAAAAACATTGATTAAATATTGAAATTCATGGTGGAAAAGTTATCGTTTTCCGTATTTTTAGTTATGAACTTTGTTCATACTCGGTTCTATTGTTAAGTTTTACAAACAAATTTTATTTTAGTAAATTGCATAATAAAAAATATTTTTAAACAATAGACTTATCTTCAGTAAATACGTTTATCATATCATATGAAAGCGATAATCGTATATATACTTCGCAGTACACAACGTAATATGGTAGTTTTTATCTTATTTCAACTGCGTGTCTACTATAATATACTTATTGTAAGTGTTCATTAAAATATCACAAATTTCGTGGAACTATATTACCTAACATAAGCTAAATATTAGCTTATTTTTATTTTGACAGGTGTTTTTTTAAGCTAGCAACAATTCTAGAAATGTCAAATTGCATGGCGGTGCGTCGGTTTTTAGCTTATCATCGCATATTTTCCGCGAATTTTGCAATATTTAAAGTAAACGACAGAAAACTTTACACAACTTTAAATAAGACTCCATCATTTATATCCACAAGAAAAAGATTGGTAAGATTATATATCAAAATATAATTTCTTATTAGGATTAAATAGGTGCATATTGTGTTTTATTAGAACTATTTAATAACTGTCGTTAACTCAGCTTATCAGTTTAGAGTTCATGACTTATGTTCTGACTAATTATTCATTAAATTGTGCATAGAAATGTTTTTAATTTACTATATTTCAATTTGAACATACATTTTGGTTAAAACTTGACTACCCCAATTAATTTAATATTTAAAAATGATAGTGATAAAATAATTGGCAACAATACGTATTATATTTATTTATATTCTTATCTTTTAAGTAAATATTAAAGTGCACAATATGATTTTAAACTCAAACGAATATTGTTTTCATTGTATTCAATGTTTTATCATGCGATTAATTTATTTGATAATATCAATCAACTTAGCTTTTATTGCTTGTAGCATGTATTCTTACATACACATACATATTTTTATTTGTTTTATTAATCTTTAATAGAAATACGTTTTTGATTGCTTTTATTGTTTTTAATATATAGCATTGTCGATTATACAGAATATTATAATATATACTTTTAAGAATTATATATAATCTTTAGATATATACAATTCTTAAAAGTAACAAATCTAATTTCCCTATTATTAATTTAATAATATTTTGTATATTACACTATTTAAGTAAAAAAGCTAATCAAATAGTTTATATTTCCATTTTCTTCGCTTTAGTGTCGAGGCAAAGGGTGGCGTTGAGGTCTGCCACTCAACACCCAATGCCTCTAGAATTCGGCAGAAAGTGGGGAAAGGAGTGTCTTAACACCGAAGTTCCCTCTGCCTACTCTACTATGTACGATCCCGCACATAGTAGAGTAGGCAGAGGGAACTTCACTCGGAACAGTGTGAAGCTGAGACCATAGTCATAGCTTGTAACAGATAATAGAGATGTCATCTACAATGTTTGTTATATTAAAAAATATGTATTTTACCACAATTTGTTTTTATATTTGTCAAATTATTCAGCAATTACAATTAATCGTTTCAACCAAACTATCCATCTTTGTATAAATAAAAATGTAAAAATGATTTTACTTTATTTTATGTTAAATATGTTACTTAAAATAATGTAGTTGTACTTTTTTTTTCTTTTTAAAAATGTTTTTAAAAGGAAATTATTCTTGCCTAATAATAAAAATTATACTAAATCACCGTTTAGAAATATACCATGCCGGAACAAATACAGCTTAATTAAGCATAATTAGTTAGATTATTTGGACAAACAGTTCCTTAAGTTAAACTTAGTGTTAAGACACTCACATTCCTCGGACGCATTAATTGGAGTAAATCAACGCCGCTCTTTTGTCTCGTTACCAAAGAAATGAAAATAATAAATCTCAAGCTTTGGAATGTGCCCCACTACTGTTATAAATCGGCCGAATTCGTTAGATATCAGTAATAATCTCGCTAACAATGCAATTTTAAAACGTCACGTTTCATCATTTCTCACGTACGAATCTGCGTGTTTACGTGATACGAACGAAGTTTTTTGAAAATGCATACTTCATCGTTTTATCAAATCTCTCAAAAATTGAGGTCAATCGTGCGTGCCGCATTGCTACAAGCGTAGAACTAAACGATTCGGAAAAATTTGACGACCGCGATTGTGGGTTCGATTCCCACTCGTGTAAATTAATTTTTTAGTATTTTTATTTCTTCGCTTTGGTGTCGAGGCAAAGCGCAGTGTTGAGTTCCACTACTCATCACGCAATGCCTACACAATTTGGCGGAAAGTGGGGATCGTAGTATCTTAACACTAGGCTCCCTATGCCTATTTAATTATCTTGCTCTGGTAACAATACAAGGCGTGGCGATGAGTACCGCCACCCAATGCCCGCAACGCACCTGTAGCTCTGGTGTTGCACGGGGTCGTGGGCGTCGGTGATCACTTACCATCAGATGACCCGAACGCTGGTTTGCCTTGTCCTTTTCCATAATAAAAAAAAATTCAGCGGAAAGTAGAGAAGGTATTGCCTCAACACTAGGTTCCCTTTGCCTATGCAAGGAGGATTTGAAGGTTTATTTTATTAATTTTTTTTTTTAATATTAGGTTTATTTAATAATTTATTTAGGAAGGATTTATATATAGATATAAAATCTCACTATGAATAATATATTTTCAAAATTCTAATGCTGATAGCATTAGAATTGATAACATTAGATAGCAATGGAATACTGATAGCATTAGAATTTTGAAAATAAATTAAATAATATAAAAAAGTGTTAAACACCTTTTTATTCTTTTAAACTCGGAAATATTTTTTTAACAACAAGAATATCGTAATTCAATATTAATATTAACAATATTTAGGTAGGTGCTTCGTAACTAAAATATAATGATAATTTAACTTTTTATATGAATATAAATAAAAAATCCTAAAGTAGCGAACATATTTTTCTGCACGTTTGTTAACTCCTACAACGACATTAGCCAATTCGCGAAAAAGAAATACGACTGGCAAAACAGTTTCTAAGCAAAGACCTGTCATTGATAACTCAAGACTTAGATTTTTGATATCTTCTATTCATTATTTTCAAATTATACAACGGGTTTAGAAATAGCTCTTTTTTTCCGAACGCCAAATATAAGCCGAGAGTGGACAACGCGACGTTCAGTCGGCACCCAGTAGCAGTGGGTGCGAGGTTCACGATGCGCGTTCACCATGTGCTGTCAATTTTTGCGTTGTTTCAGTGGTCAAGCGCTGCAGTGTTCACCCCCTGGAACATGACCTTCGAGTATCCAGAAGCTAGGAGAGACGAGACTGTGGTCGATGATTACCATGGAACTAAGGTATTTGTTGTTACACATAATATTTTTAAATATTATATATAAATATATTATAATTTATACATTAAAATATAGTGGTGTGGTGGTTATCTGACTATCGCGGGAGCTTTATTATTATAGTTATTATTTCGTCGAGATAGATTTAGCTCAAACCTGCAACTATCGCACGCTAATCTGGCAAATAATTAATTAATTTTCATATAGTTGAAAATATTTATTTTAAAAAAACATGACCTATTCATGTGTCATTTACTTAAATACTTCATTTGCATATGAATATATATAGGATAAATAATTTACATAAATGCGGACAAGGTTGAAGGAAATGGCTAGCGTATCTTCCTTTATCAGTACTAAATAGTTCTTGGACTGCCAACTTTAAACGATTAGTAACATTTTATAGTATTCAAATAACTTGGTTAAACTGTCGTAGCGCAGTGGTACAAGAGTGTGATTGTAAACGCAATGGTTGCGGGTTCAGGACCCACTCGCGCAGCATTGAGTTCCGCCACTTTTTCATTTCATTTCGTTCGAAAAGTTGGGAATGGAGTGTCTTAACACTAGCTTCCCTCTGCCTACCCTGTTATATGCGGGATACAGCGTGCAGCTGAAATTCGCTTTGCCGACCACAACATATTAAAATAAAAGTGGAGTAAAGTCTGAAGGAAACGAGTATATGTCATTTAATCGCCTAAATGCATTGCGATGTTGCAATAAATCCATGGAATATGTCAAATATATGTGTGTATATACAAATTAGTATAGCACTAGAAGATTTCTAGTCATTAATAACCGTCTATGGTCTAATTAAGCGAGTCTGGTCACGTTCAGCGTTACACGCATTCTGCGTATACATTGCAGTTGCATTCACTGCGTTTTATAGAATGTTAAATATCCTTATCTATATCATATTGTATGCGTTGGTAATTTTATAAATTTACATTCTAGAGTTGTATTTTTACAATAATATATATTTTTTTTTAATTAAATATTCATTTTGCTCTTAGCTTAACACTTAAAGTTGTATATTTTTATCTTCTTCTTTTATTATTTATTTCGTTGTCTGTATGCATCTTCTGCTTTTCCTTATAATAAAAACCCCGAGTGCAATTAAGCACGACATTATTGTGCAAGTATGGTTTTTGAAATCAAAATTTTCTAAAAAAGATTGTAATGTCTAGATATCGAGACTTTTAAATGTGTGCTTCTGAGCAATCTTCTAGTATTTGCTAATTACATGCTAATAATTCGTTTTAATATGTTAAAAGTACCAATAAAAGTATAAATAAATAAAAACTTGTTTGGTTGCAATAAAATAAGTTCAGTGAACTGATTTCAATGACCATGATATACTTTACAACTTTTTTTGCTTTACAACACAGCTATTATATGTATTTTTCGTAAAGAAACGGCCGCTTATAAAACAATATGTATGACAATGTAAAAACAAAGTATATAAAACAACTGTAGTTAATTTACTTATAATAATTAATATTCTGTAGAAGTTCTGTTACTCTTTGTATTCGTATGGCGTATCACCGAAGGTTCTCTCTATCCTTGTACCGGTATTTAAAAAAAGTGCCAAGTTAATAATAATTCTTACAAAACAACTATCTGTGCACTGACCCCTGACGTCTTTCGCAAAAAAAAAATATGTTTTCTTTTGGCATCACGATCGTTTTTTATTAGTTCTTGTTGTGTTTTTGGGCTATTCACCACAACGCTCTGACGATGCTTACAATATACCATTATATTATTATTTTTGGATTGGCTATATATTTAAATTGGTTTTTGCATGTATACTGACATAAATAACGTCATCACTCAACGGTAATCTTTCTCATTCTTATAACAATGCGAAATGGCTTTTATTCAGAACATATAATTGTCCTTGATAATACTTACTGATAGTAATTAAACGACTAAGAAAAGTGTTCCGTGCCTCAATTGTTTTTGGAAATCTCCTGTTTATTCTCTCTCTCGTTCTGTATCTGGGGAGGCAGAAGGACCCTGACACCAGAGCAAAGAAATTAAAATAAATTAACTCACAACTTGTCGAGCTTGTATCCCTGCGTCACGATTGGCCTCTAATAAACTAGTTAACTAATAAAATCAATTTCCTCCAACAGATAGCGGATCCTTACCGATGGCTAGAAGATCCCGATTCTGAGGAAACAAAAGCCTTCATAGAAGCTGAAAACAAAATAACCCGTCCATTTCTCGACTCGTGTCCAGTGAAGACTGATATCAACAACCGCCTTACAGAATTATGGAATTACCCCAAATATTCAAGCCCCTTTAGAAGAGGCGACCGTTACTTCTTTTTTAAGAACACTGGACTACAAAATCAGAAGTATGTGTTGATATTAATTTGTAGTTATTTTTTTAATATTATGAAGTGCAATTATTTTTATTCAAAGCTCTGTGACGCTGTAGACTACAGATCATTCAAGGGCCAACAGCATAGAAAAATATAAATCAGCTTTACACTGTATTCCGCACACAGGCAGAGGGAGCCTAGTGTTAAGACATTGCTTATTGAATGGCGGAACTGAACGCCGTGCTTTGCCTCGACACCAGAGCGAAGAAATGGATATATAAATTTAAATAAATATCTATTTTCCCCGAGTGGGAATCGAACCCAAAACCGGTTGCGTTTACAGGCACATTTTGTGCCCCTGCGCCACGACTAGTCTCGACAGAATACTACTCAATTGAAATACACATGAAAAAAAAAACGTAATGTCTAACTGCCTTAATCCTAAAATTGCCCTAGCCTTCCCGCATATAATACAACATGAAGCTAAATCAATTATTTTTAACATTAATCTACTTTATGTATTTCTTAGTGCGCTCTACATGCAAGAGGGTCTGGACAAAGAGCCCACAGTGTTCCTCGACCCCAACACTTTCTCCGAGGACGGCACAGTGGCCCTCTCAGGCTATAGGTTCACAGAGGATGGCTTGACCTTCGCGTATGGACTATCAGCTAGTGGATCTGATTGGATCTCTATACATTTGAAAGATGTTCTTACTGGTAACTGTTTTGTTTGTTTTTTTTAAAATTATTTTAAAGGTTGTGGTGATGTGGGTGTTGACTGTTAAATGAATGGATTCCGGATTTGATATCTAAGGAGTGGTTGTACAGTGGAACCTCAAATAGCTGCCGCCAATAGTCTGTAATCCGGATAATAGAAAGTATACAGAAAGGGGGATTTTCTATATATTCTATATAATGTTATGTATTTATTAAAAACAACAAATACGTTATTATTAACAATGTTTATTAAAGAACTATCAGGAGATCCATTTTCCAACTAATCTAGTTAATATACTTGGTCGCGGTTGGTATTCCGGATAATCCCGAATCCATATGCCTGAGGACCAGATAATTAAATTTCTACTGTATGTCTCTACTATAATTAAATGCGACGTTTTTATTTCCCTACTGAATGCTAACTTCTTGAATTCCAGAGGAAGAATGAGAATAGAATTTCTTATTTTAACAACTCCGCTTTTAAAAAAATATATTCAGCTCTTTAAGCAGAGTAGATAGAGTAACTGTTTACAATTTTTAGAACAGGATAAATCTAATTTAAATACAAATATTATTTGAAGGAAATTATCTTAATAAATTAAGAATATATGCTGTTTTTTTTTAACGATCTTACGTTATCATTATGGCCAATTTTATCTTAATAGCTTGGGTCATTTTAATAACACATAAATCTTCCTTCTATATATTTTTTTGCTTCTAATCGCTCTTAACATCGCAATTTTTAATATCAATCAAGTTTTTGTTAACGTTTCAAATAATTGTTGGCTATTATGGAAATGTTATATATAACATAAGTTATATATATATCTGTGTTAAAAATATAAATGCTAAATTTTTTACATAAAATTTAAAAAGCAGGTTCTTGCTTTTATTCCGTCGCGGGATTTATTTCAAACATATGTTTATTTATTTTATTTTTCTTTTTTCAACTTATACTGTCTTTCGTATATTTGCTAACAGCTCGACAGGTTAAATTGACTGTATTGGCTAATTACTGATAAAATGAAGCAAAAATGTAACAAGTCGGCGAAGCAAGATATTTGTACAGTTGTTGAGTGGCTGTCTTGACATTCCACTTGTACTATTAAATAAAAGTACTTGTATTTTTGTTTATTACTCAACGATTATTACCTAAATATTCGAATAAAACCTGAAAATATGTTCATGTATTGATACATTAATAAAATCATTTGGCAATTATTATACCAATATATACCATAAATGATTTATTTAGTAATATTTTCATTTAATCGCCCTGGTAAGCTTAAAATAAATAACAAATTCTTGTTCTTGGAAAGGTAGTTCAATTTTAAAGGAAAAATATGCTTTATTAATCAAGATGTTTTGTTATAATTGTTTTACATAATTTGTGGCTATAAAAACGTCTATTATTTTAGGCAAAGATTATCCAGAGGTGTTAGAGAAGGTCAAGTTCGCGTCAATGGCATGGTCGAAGGATAACAAAGGACTGTTTTATTCGGTATGTGTTATACAGGTGGTTTATTTTTAAATCTAAATATTAGTAAGTATCGCAATACTGTGGATGAGTCGTGGTCACCCTGACGATAGGCTTTTAGAATTTTTCGACATTGTTCACTCGGTAAAATAATCAGTACGAAAAATCTTACAATCAAATCTGCTAACTATATATCCAACTTTAGGGCGGCCACGACTTTTCACGAAATAAACACAAGTTTCGTTACATAAGCGCTACAATACATGTATATAAAAGAAATGGAAGAGAGCGTCAAGCAGCGAAATCTTGTTGCATTTTGTTTGTTTTTATCAATTTTTTTATTTAATAAATTCAGTTACGGACAAAAATATATAAAATATTATAAATATTCTTATAACTTTATAGAAACATTGCATCAGACCTAGTATGTGTATGCTTGCTATAAAATAATACTTAGTCAATATACGAATTTTCAACAGCGGTATCCAGACCAAGAGGGCAAAACGGACGGTTCTGAAACGGAAGTGAATCGCGATCAGAAACTGTGCTACCATCGCCTCAACACGCCTCAGTCTGATGATGTCATTGTGGTCGAATTCCCCGAAGAACCCTTGTGGAGGATGTGAGTCTTAACAACTTCACTTAAAAGCTGATAAACGAAAGTACTTCATATTCCGGTCGCCGAATGGGAATCGAACTCACGACCATAGTTTAGCCAAAAGAAAAAATATATATATGTATAGTATTTATTAAATCCATTTATGTTTCTTCTGTGTTATTGGATTAATTATTGCTATGAAAGAAATCTCCATATTTTATATTATATTATAATAGGTGAGATTTGTTTCGCGACAAGTACAGTACACGGTCCCCAAACGTTCGTTAGAAATCGTTACATCCAGTTGTAGTGTAAGTAAAGTTATCAAGAAAATGTTGAAACACTACTTTGTACTGTCTTAAGTTAAACTTTCTATTGAATTACTTACAAAAACATCATGAAAAATATTAATATATTTATATATTTGTGAGTTTTGTGAACTTTTATTTCTACTGTTCACCTACAGAGAAACAAATACGCGAATGCTGGGACAAGAGAAACGGGCGTACGTTGTTTCCTGCAATTTTCATAGAAATATTAATTATTTACTTTAGAGTTAGTTTTCCTTTATTTTTATCTACAAATTTCATTATTTATTTTTTCCTTTATATTATGTTCTATTTTAATATTTATTGCAATAATTACAATATTTATAACACATAGTCTAGTAATTTCAAGTAATCAGACGATATAGTCTAGTAATTTCATCACAACCAATATACAGGTTTTGTTGCATCATTTGTATCTAATATATGTAAAGCGCTAACTATACTACTGTAGTGCAATCTCATGTTATTTCAAATATATTTTTTTGCTACATTTGTGTACAACGCACATATTAATTCTTAATAAATTATTCGTTATGTGCCATAACGCATGTTATTATAGAAAATTTAATTATTTATTTTTTGTCTTTTATTAGATTTTTATGTGCTATTAATTTATATGATAATTTATTATTAAAACACTTGAAAGTAGATAAAGCCGATGACCGCCGTTAATATGTAAGTTACATTTACATGTAAGTTGTATTGTAAAGTTTGCACTTGTTGATCGTATTTCTTATGTATTTCCATCATAATATATATTTTTTCCATTCCGTTATAATTTAGCGTTTTTAATATCGCCACTTTGGCGCTCCGTTCTCTCCGACCTCCCCGCTCGGGACACAGCGTGAAGCTATGACAGTTTTATAAAATTTAAAACATCAATGGTAAGATGATAACGTTCATACCACAGACACGCATACTCTTTATTGCATCATAAATAAAATAAAGAAGAAAAAATAACAAAACAAACATAGTCTTATGCCATATAGAAGTGAAAGAAAAGCTTTTCTTCAACTTCAGCGCGGCTTCGACTTGCGAATTAAAGGTATCGCTATGGCTTAGGCTCAGGTGGTAGAACTATTCCATTTCAGAAGTAGAATATATTTAGTTTCTTTTAAATATATTCTAAGCCAGTCGTGGCGCAGAGGCATAAAGTGGGACTGAAAATCCGACTGGTTGTGGGTTCGATCCCCACTCGAGGAAATGAAATATTTATTTCAAATTTATATTCTATTCCATTTCTTCGCTTTGGTGTCGAAGCAACGCTAGGCATGGAGTTCCGTTACTCAACACGCAATGCCTACAGAATTCGGCGGTGCACGGAGTGTCTTAACACTACCCTGCTGTGTACGAGATACAGCGTGAAGCTGATTATAGATTATTATTATTTTTAATAATTTGGTATGTCTTCCCCAGTGCGGGCGAGGTGTCGGACTGCGGCCGCTACCTCATAGTGACGCCCGTGAAGGACTGCCGCGACAACTTGCTGTTCTTCGCGGACCTCAGCAAGACGCCCGAGATATCTGGCAAACTGCATCTCACACAAGTTGTACATGAATTTGAGGCTGACTATGAAGTGAGTTCTGCTTTTTTTTATTTCTTCGTATTTTGTGTATTAATTGGAGGCCAGTCGTGGTAACTGTAGATGCGGCGGGTTGTGGGTTCGATTCCCATTGGAAGAAACTAAATAATGAATATTGTAATTTCCCCGCATTGGTAACGTGGCAATGCGCGACGTGGAGTTCCGTCATTCAATTCACTTTTCACATTTTCTAGGCATTCACGTAATGCCTATAAAATTCAGCGAACAGTGGGGGGCGGAAGTGTCTTAATGGAATCTGAGTTCCTCAACTAAACATGCAATGTTTCGAAAATTGGACAGTGTGTGGGTAGTGGAATTTAAATTTATTATTTATATTAATTACAGTACGTCACGAACAATGGGTCGGTTTGCATATTCAGGACGAACAAAAACGCTCCCAACTACAAACTCATCAAGATAGACTTAAACAAACCCGCTGAGGAGAACTGGGAAACACTTATACCGGTAAGAAATAATTTACAAATTATTTATTTATCATAATTTTTTTTTTTATTATTTAAAATAATTGTATTCAATTCAACCTAATTAGTGAATCTTTAAAAAGTATCTAAAAGTGTTCATAAAAGAATTATAATTACATACTTTTTGCTACTTACTTTTTGATTCTGAATACTTTTCCATAAATAATCCTGATATTAATTTTTATAACATATGAATAAACTACGTTATAACCCCAAAAATGTTAAAATTATTAATTTTAATAAAAACTATATAGGAACACTCCCGCGATGTCCTCGACTGGGCGGCACCCGTGGACAACGACAAACTAGTCATACACTACGTTAGAGATGTTAAGGTAAAAGAAAACCTTTTACAGTGTATTGAACTTTAATAGATATTGTATTTTTTTATTAAATAACATTATAGATATAGAATATGTATGTATGTTATGGAATAAGTTATTTTTCTATATTTACATTAGAAATGTATAAATCTTTAGCTTGAATTCCATTTTCTTTACTTTTGATCACATTTTTTTTTATTTTCAATGGAGAAGTTACATAAATTTTCCTAATTATTCCTACATTTAACTTAGGTAATTTTTCAACTGATTTTATTTTGTATATATAGAATATATATTAATTATACACGAAAATTATCAAAATTATATAACTTTTTTTTTTAAATATTTCTATACTAAAACAAAAACCTTTATTCCTTTATATTTATTTTATAACCAGAGTGTTCTCCAAGTGCACACGGACGGGGGTGAATTGATACAAGAGTTTGACCTCGCAGTGGGTTCCATAGTGGGTTTCTCTGGAAAGAAAGAACAAACAGAAATTTTCTACCACTTCATGTCTTTCCTAACGCCTGGCATTATATACAGAGTTGATTTTACTACCGGCAAGCCTTATACGCCTACTGTGAGTTTTTTTTTCTCCATATATAGTCTATTTAAGTTGTGAAACAAGTTTTAGTTAACTAGAAAGAATTTCCAATTTGGAATTGAATCTACAACCATCGCGTGTACATATGTTTGACTTCTTTAATATTAATATGTGTAGATGATGGATATAAAGTATTTTCATGTCGTCCTCTGTTTAATTAGACTTTGAAAAAAACTGTCCTGGCCGCCCTGAAGTTGATTGCGTAAATTTAAAAATAGAAATAGATTAGAAATAAATGAAAATATCTATTGGAAACTTAGTACTAACGCTTGTATAGTTTGACTATTTTAAACTAAGCATTAAAAATGTTTATTCAGTACATTTTAAACATTTTTATTAATGGTTGCTTATATGATAAAAGTTCAAAAATTATAAACAACTAAATATATTTAAACGATAAAACGACATTGTATTTAATTTAATGTAAATAAAAAATAAATGTTGGTGTATTTATTCAGGTGTTCAGAGAAGTTGAAGTGAAAGGCTTCGACGCATCACAGTACGAGGCTAAACAGATATTCTACTCCAGCAAGGATGGCACTAAAGTTCCTATGTTCATTGTTTCTAAGAAGGTAATTTATATTAAATTTATTATATGCATTAATCTACGTAATATATTTAAGTACTTGTATTGTAATTATACAAATTAGTTTATTAAAAAATGTCCTTTTAGAACAAAATTGAAACATTGAATGTGACACCTGAAAAGTTTGACATATATAATCCATGATAAACTAAATTCTTGACCAAACTAAACTGAATTATTAAGAGAATTCTATATATGATACAATTTTGTATAATTTATAATTACAGTACGGGCGACGAGTTGTGGTCGTTGTAAAATCTACAGTTTACACTTGCACCAAAACCAAATCTTACAATCGGTACAACTCATCGGCCGTACTGTATAATAATATATAATAGATTTAATTCCTTTAAATTCAACATACTATAATTCATTTTTTTAAATAATTTTAACTTATTGTATTGTTTTTTAGAATTTACCGCGCGACGGCTCCAACCCTGCGCTGATCTACGGCTACGGCGGCTTCAACATCAACGTGCAGCCCAGCTTCAGCGTGACGCGGCTGGTGTTCATGCAGCACTTCAGTGGCGTCGTGGCTATCCCCAACATCCGCGGCGGCGGAGAGTACGGAGAGCGTTGGCACAACGCCGGCCGCCTCCTCAACAAGCAGAACGTGTTCGACGACTTCCACGCCGCCGCGCAGTACTTGGTCGATGAGGTGGGAGTTATTTCTCGTGTCCTATATACGCGACAGCTGTAGGCTAAGTTTTAAATAAAATATTTCTCATTTCTTCGCTCTAGTACTGGGGCACTCAACACTCAATGCCTCAAGAACTTCATAAATCAAAAATATCTCAATAGGGAATAGTGTTTTAACACTAGATTCCCAGATTGCCTCTATCCTATTACGTGGGATAAGGATGAAACTAAATAAAATGACGGATATAAGTCAATGTGCTTGTTATTAAAAATATTTAACGTTTATATTCCTAAGAGTTTAATATAATGATGTCGTCCAGGGCTACACGCGTGCGAGTCTTCTGACGGCGCAGGGGGGCTCCAACGGCGGCCTCCTCGTCGCCGCCTGCATCAACCAGCGGCCCGCGCTGTACGGCGCCGCCATCGTGCAGGTCGGGTTAGTACTACATTTAGTTAATTTTTTTGTGCTTTTTATTTAGAGTATACTATTTGGAAAACAATAGTCATTACATTTGAAAGCATAACAAATCTACTACTCTTTTGTTTCGTAAAATTGGGGAAGTATTTTGCATGCGGCATTATTTAATTAAAAGCTAAATTTAAAGAAGCTTTTTATATAAAAAATGATATCTGAGATTTATATTTACAAGTGCATCATGTAATATGTGGTGTCCATTTCTGACAGAAAGTAGAAATAGTGATGTTCTTTACATTAGATTCTCGCTGTGCTTTGCATATAGTAGGTAGTGGGAATTTGCGAACCTTCGTGCCCATCGAGTCATTTCCGTTATCGGTAAATTTGTAAATGATTCTATTTTTATATTTCAGAGTGCTAGACATGTTACGGTTCCAGAAGTTCACGATCGGGCACGCGTGGGTGTCCGACTACGGCAGCTCCGACAACAAGACGCAGTTCGAGTACCTGCTCAAATACTCGCCGTTGCACAATATACAGCCACCCGATAACGGTATGAGTTGTTTTGTGATGTCCTTTTGAGGGATATGAATAGTTCTAAGAAGCGTGAGCACGCGTCTCGATTTTAAGGGTCGATTCCACATTAGCTAGTAAAGTTTCTGATAGCCCTATCTGCCAGATTATTATGATTTTTGGTTTATTATATTTCGGATAGCAATATTTAGTAAATAGTGTTAAGGTTAACTTAAGGTATCAGAAATTTTTATGTGGCCGTACACAATTCAGTGTTGCTACCGCCTCTGTTATACGGCAGCGAAACGTTAGTATTACAAAAAAGACTGATAGAAATATGAATGCTGTGAAGATGTGCTCTACACGTAGGATATGTGGAATCAGTTTAGCTGATCGTATCCGCAATAAAGATAAGAACGTGCTCAGCTGGTTTGGGCACGTCGAACGAATGAGTGATGAAAGAATGGCAAAAAATATTTATGATGGAAAAGTAAGGTAAGAGATAGGGGGAGATCTCGGTTGACCTTTAAAAACACAGTATCAAAGATACTGGAGGAAAGTCACTTCAAAAAACACGAGTAGCCCCTGGAGGGCATGTAAAAAGATGATGGCAATGGACGTGGCGACAGAGGTATGTATGGACCGTAGCGTCTGGCGCTTCATTCTCTTTGATTACCCCGCTAGGGCTAGCTGCCCTAGGCCGCTAGGTAAAGCTTGAAAGTAGTTTAGTTTAATATTGTACTGTGTTGTCCCGTAGCGGGGCGCGCGGAATACCCGGCCACGCTGGTGCTGACGGCGGACCACGACGACCGTGTGGTGCCGCTACACTCGCTCAAGTTCATAGCGGCGCTGCAGCACGCCGCGCGCGCTGCGCCCCAACGCCGCCCGCTGCTCGCGCGCGTCGACGCCAAGGCGGGACACGGTGGCGGGAAGCCCACCGCCAAGATTGTGAGTGTCTGACATTATCAGTTATATTGTTATTGTATCTCATATAACTAGTGGAGTGACTAACCAGGACCTTCATGCTCTAAACAACAAAAATATTTATAAAATTAAAAAACTCCAGGGCAGTGTTGGTTCCCTCTGCCTACTACGTGCCGAATGCAGAGTAGGCAGCAAAACTGGCCAGCAACAACAACCAAAAGCTCATTTTAAAGCCAATTCAATTTTAAACTACAGAAATGTAGACATATTTCTCATGATATGAAGGACCCGTTGACTGGTATCTTCCCTACCTACCTTTCTTATTTATATATTACGTTCAACCATTAGTATGATGTTAAATATCCACAAATCTGTTTATTCTCAGATCGACGAGCACACGGACATACTGTGCTTCATGACGCAGGCGCTGGGACTAAAGTTTGAGAAGTGATGGAGTGCCATAACAGATATATAGTATTAAATTGCATCAAATGAAGATTGTACTAGTATTATGTAAATATACAAACAGAAACAAAAACCACAGTCAGTTGATTACCTCAGGTCTCGTCGTGAGATCGGTGATATTGTTATCATTGCTACTATTCTTTATTGAATAAACTTTGTTTTTATTTTTGAATATAAACAGTTTTTTATATTACCTAATTAATATATACATTCCAACTTTATAATCCTAAATATAAAGTAAATAATTAAAAATGAATTAAACATCAATCATGTCTAAGGAAAAAAATAAG
>JBAIZZ010000159.1:750698-777610 GCA_037355905.1 Heliconius aoede | reverse complement strand
GCAAAGTACAACAAAAGAAATATACATATTTGTATTTGTAATATAATTAGGTTAAAGTTTAGAAAGATAAAAGAGACTACAATTTGTTGCAAGACCCGAGATCAGGAGGGCGGAGGGCGGCGGTGAACACGTCACGGCTGGTGGGTAACGAAATAAACGATGTTGCCTGATGCGAGGACTCCCGAACAATTTATTTCGCGCCGTGAGATATTCCCGTGTCGCTGCGGCGCCCTCACTCGATGCCGTTGGTGATCACGTTGGACTTGGCGCCGGCCGGGAGATTGCTCTGCATCCTATGCAACAATAGAATTGAATATTAGTTATTAAATTTTTACATTATAAGAGAATTCAACTTTCACTCGGAAGATACGTTGAGACCAGCCGTAGCGCAGTAGCGTAAGCAACGGACACCGCCACGGGTTGTGAAATATTTATATATATATATATGGAAACAGTCAGGTAACACTAGGTTCCCCCGTACATACCCGGCGGTGGCGGTGGCGGGCGCGTCCAGCCCCATGACGGAGAGCGCGCGGAGGGCGGCGCGCGCGCACTGCTCGTGCGAATGCGCGGTGGAGGCGCCGCCGCCGTGACACATGACTGGCGGCTCCGTGGACAACGACACCAGCGACAGGTACTCGCCGTGGTTGCGCTGCGAATATACAATGTAGAAAATTTATTTGACTTTTACTCAGAAATTTTGTCAATAAAAATAAAACCAACCAACGTTTATTTAATCTTTATAAAATACTACACGTATTTTTAATAAAATTAAATTACACACACAAACAAATATTTATGTTGACATAATACAACATTATATTAATTTTAAAAAAATAATATACCTTGGGGAAATCGGAGAACTGTACAGTAAAGCCTAAAAGTTGCGACAGGTACATGAGTTGGTCCTTGGCGCCGGGCGAGCACGCGCCCGCCCCTGCCGACGCCGTCGTCGCATTCGCCTCGCTGACTCCTTTTAACATAGTCACTTTATATTTATACAATACAATATACTTTATTGTACATAAAATTAACACAAGTTATATACAAAAAAAGAAAAAAATGAACATGTACAATAAGGCGGCCTATTGTTTAAAGCGAGCTCTTTCAGGCAACCTTTGGTCGTTGCAGTTGTATAAAATAAATTATTTTTAACTACTTAGCATTAAATTACTATAACCGTAGCAGCTATTGTGGAGGAAGCTACTGGAAAGATATTCTTTCCTCCTACTTCAATTTTAATATTAATTATGTCAATCATTCATAAGTACAATTCATACTTTATTTTAGCCCCCAACTGCAGCCAACCTAATTCGTAGAATTTCAGATTTTATTAAAATAGTTAAATTTAAATTTCTTGATTTTTGATAAACATTTGGAATAAATAGTAGTAAAATTTACCATTAGGTTGTGTGGGTTGTCCGGACCGCTGGTGGTAGTCCATCATGAGCACGCCAGGAACTGGCTGACGTACATCACTGTTGGCGCCGCCCCCATTTGCTTCATTTTCCTGAAAAATATGTTCATTTTATTCTTATTTTTATTTCATTAATTTACTTAAACAGAGAGAAAAACAAAGAAAAAAAAAATAAAGGCACATACATAATATCCAAATACATAAATAGCTATTATTATTATACAATTAAACATATATATCCTATATGTATGTACATACTGTACATTAAAAAAAGAAATAAATAAATTGCAAATACTTACATAAACTAAACTTATGAATGTATAAGTATACATACATAAACGATATTCACAATAATCTTAAAAATATCAAAATAATCTTAAAAAATACTTATAACAAAATAAAATTATAAAACAAAAATTGTACCTTTTCTCGCATTTTTTTGATAAGTTTTGTAAATGATGTATCAATAAGAAATTGCGGGTGTCAAAATTTAAGACATATTATTAGGAAAACATTAAAAGTCTAAGTGAGAAGAGAAGATTAATTTCAATAATTATTCCACGTGTGGGGTATGCCCGCGTGCCATAGACATGTAGTCGTTCAGCCTACTTTTGTTAGTCTATGGGAGTATTCGGGGACTCCTCGAATGTAACATGATGAACAATGAAAATGCCCTAACGAAAACAATTACAACGTGCGGTTCCAACTACGCCATGCGTGAACGGATGTGCATCCAGAATGTGTATTGTAACCAATAGAAATGAAAAAATACTCAAAGAATATTTAAGTAAAAAATCTATCTATTAACCTTTCGTTTAATATCGCCATTGTTAGCTTTGCCAGCGTCGGCGGCGGGGGCGGTGTCGGTGCTACCTGCTCCTGCAGCGGGGGCCTCGCCACCATTCGCACTCGTCTCCATTGCTAAGAGCACATCTGGAAATAAATTATTGTAACATTTTAGTATAGAAATTTACAATATAACAGTTAACAAATAGAATATGGACCTGCAGAAGGCCTTTGACTGTGTGCCTCGTCAGTGTATCACATTCAATCGAGGTAGTCTTGGGCCTTGATCTCTCGGATGCCCAAGGAAGCGTTGGTTGGATGTCGTGACGCTGGATATGAGAACCAATTCTCTAACCACCCAAGACGTTACAGATTGTGCAAAGTGGAGTAGGTTAAGCAGGAAGGTAGACCCTGGCAACATATGCCGGGATAAATGCCAGGAAGAAAGTGGTAAGAAATAGTATTATATTTAAAATATTTAGATGTGTCTAAAATAGTAAATTTCGTGACAGTAATTTAGCATTTTAGACTGTTACTTGATCACAACATTTAAATACTTACACATTTTATTATCTAAATATATACACGAAAAACGCGGAGGTCTAATTGAAAAATGGATTATTGAAATGTGATCAGCCCAACCAATTACCAGTTATTAAGAATTCCTTTTTCATACACTGTGTACTAGCCTCCTGCCTAGAAAAACTAAACCAAGTTATTATGAGCATCGTGTCTCTTCATAGTTCCCATTACTTGCCCTTTGTATTTGTGACAGACACCTCTTGGACCTTTTTTTCTTGTAACACTCCATATTATAATTAACTGGTATCCCAATATAGTTTCTTAATATAAAATAAGGGTTATTAAGTATTTCAAAATCAACTAACTATGAGCGGCCCGTCGTTTAGCAGTCTTCTTATTGGGCCCAAGTCCGGTAGCGCAGTGTGGTGGTGCGTCACACTGCACCAGGAATTCCCGCCTCCTGGCTGCACCTCGTTCTTCTAACACCCTGTACTGCGGGGAGCGGGCTCGCGCTGCGTGACGGGCTACTGCTAAACGGGATATGGGATTGTCGGCGCCGTTGGTGGTGGTGGTGGTAGTAGTGGTGGTGGTTGTCCCCCCGCCTTCTGTTGCGCCACCTTCCTGTAAACATATACAATGTTGATCCTGGAAACTTATACTGTTTGTATATTTACAGTCAGAATGTTATGTATGTTAGTGTTCAGGTCATTTGAGTGTTTTTCATACTTATCCCGTCATGTAATATAAAACTTCATAGAATACATGTCTACAAAATTATTAAAAGATGCTTTTTAATTATTTAATTTGAATGTATTGTTAATGTAAAAGAATCTGACAATATTATGAAACCAAACAGAACCTAATGCCGCAAACACTATAATTCACACATTTCATATTTTTTATAGGAGAGGACAAGGCAAACGAGCGTTCATGTCACCTGATGGTAAGTGATCACCACCGCCCACGACCCCGTGACACACCAGAGGGGCTGCAGGTGCGTTGCCGGCCTTTAAAGTGGAGATGGCAAAATAAAACGTCACGCCGTTTACTCTCTTCGAAGTGATATAAATTTTCTTAATTTAATTTGTTTTTAATTAATACTGTGTGTAATTTTTTATTTAATACTTTGTGTAAAATTAAAACAAATTATACTTTTCGATGACATTGTTGAAACGCGCTACTCCACTTTCCCATTGGCGTTTCATGTTTTAAATGCTAGACTTACACAATAGAATTTCCCCCATGGGAATTGGACCCACCAACCATCGAACACCACTTCTTCAACGAGTCCTACCTTAATAAGATTCCTAGGCTTCTTCTTAGTCGGCGCATGCCGCCGTCTGTCAGCTGGGGGTCTCGCCCGGAGCAGGGCCGGGGGCCACCGTCGCCTCATCTCATCCAGCATTCGTTCCGCCGCACGCCGTTTTGATACTTTTTTACCATTGCCTTCACCTTCCGTTTCCATTTCACCCACTGTGCATGCTGTTATGAACACCTGTAGATATGAAAAAATTGTTTTATTTTTGGTTTAATTGCAAATTATGTTGTATAACCTAATAGTTTCTATGTGTGATATATATAATAGTGTGATAAAGAAATACCTAATAAATACATACTGGATGGAACCACAGAATTCAAACTACCGGTAAAATGTTTTTTATTTTTTAAATATTAAAAATTGTTAAAAAAAGACACTGGCCATATTAAAATTAAAGTAAAATAAGATAAAATAGTAATCATATAATACTGACCCTCATATGCGGTGGACCGCGCTCAGATTTCACAGTGAACGCAACTGACAAGTTTCTTTTCAATGCTAGCTCATGCACCAATGACACCGGGGATTTTACTTCCGAATTAAGTAGATCTGAGCCATCACCTACAATAAAAAATAACTTACAACTATAAACCATCTGAAAAATTTAACTGAAGAATGAAATATTATATTTTTAGGAAATTAGTATTTCTTTAATATATCATGTTGGCAGATCTGTCTACACTTATTGTATGGTATTAGAAATATAAATATTTTGTTACTATGATTATAGGCTCTATATGTGATATAGAAGCTCAATAAAGAATTATTATACTATTTTAACTTAACTAAGCGTCACGCTTTCTCCCTAGCGGGGTAGTCAGAGAGAACGGAGCGCCAAACGCTACAGTCCCTTCATACCTCTTTCACCTCGTACACTGTTATCAACCTCTTCATGAATGCTCTCCGGAGGGTCCTCATGCTTTTTACGTGACCTTCCTCCAGTATCTTAGACACTGTGTTTTCGAAGGTCAACCGAGGTCTCTCCTTACCTCTCTTACCATTCACTTTTCCATCATAAATCTTTTTTACCATTCTTTCTTTCAGATAAATCGCGGCTTCTAATTTCGCCAATCAACATCAAGTGCCCCAAAAATTAAGCGGTGCGCTAGAAGAAGAGTGAGTTACACTGAATTCCCTCAAGTAACATACCACTGTCAGTGTCCCCATGCGAGAGTGGTCGCAGATCGTGCAGCGCGCGCGCCGCCGCGTCGTGCCGCGCGCCCTGCGGCGTGGCACCCTCGCCCACCCACGACCGACCGCCCACACATACTCGTACCCTGCAATAAAAATAAGATTTATCACACTACCGGTCATAATTAACAATATCAATATTCACACTTTTCTTAGATGGATGTATTGGAAATAAAATAACGACTCAGATTCAAATGTACATGTACTGTATATAAACTTTGGTATATGGTATAACATATTCAGTACATTAGTAGCCAAATGCTAATAGGTTAGTATTGTATAAAAAAAACTCATTAACTCACCTATACAACAGAGAAGCTGGTTCCACCATCCTGGGCGCACCATGAGCGTGTGGAGTGTGCGGGGTGTGTGCCCCGTGCGGGGGCACGTGCGGGTAGGGGGGCACAAAAGGCGGGGGCAGGCGATAGGGCAGGCGGGGGCGCGGGCGGGGCACGGCCGGCACCGACGTGTATACGGCCGGCTGGCAGAGCTTCATGGCTAACGCGTTGAGCTCCACGGTTGGCATCACTGCGCCTATTCGGATTGAATGTAAGGTTAATAAGGTTATATGTAACGTAAAGGAAAATTTCCGTTTTGCCGAAAATTCCATTTATAAAATAACCTAACAATTACAGGAGATTAAAAAGAATGATTACGCTGAACCTCAGAAATACAGTACTTGATAGGTATAAAAAAACCTACCTTAAGAACCTTTGTCTACCCAACATAAAGCATGAGTTATATGAATTAATGGCAAAAAAAATATAAGCACAATGGAGACTCAATTGTGCACTATAAATATGAGCTTTGGGTTCTCCTGCAATTCAGTGGAATGAGTTATTTTCATTTGCTCTTCAGGAAACAAGACCAATGGCAGTGATGACTTTCACTTTTCAACATGAAATGTGTCGAAAATGAAGCAGTGCGTGGGAAACAAGAGTGTCTTGACATTAGGTTTCAGCTTTACATTAGCAAAAAATCTAAAATTAAAAAATAGCTGTATTAATTGGATTCCTAATGTACAAATAAACAAATAGGTATGCAGTCTACGTACCAGCGTGCCGGTGGTGGTGCGCGTGGTGCGCGTGCGCGGGAGGCGCGCGCGGCGGCGGCTGCGGGAAGCGCGTGCCTGCTAGCGCAGCGCGCGCCGCCGCATGCTGCGCGCGCTTTATGGATGACCCCTGGCGGACAAACATTACTTTATATTAAAAATAAAATTGCTTCACGCTGTATCCCGCGTACAGCAGGGTTAGCAGATGGAACCTAGTGTTAAGACACTTCGCGTTCTCCACTTTCTGCCGAATTCTGAAGGTATCACGTGTTGAGTAGCAGAACTCAACGCCACCCTTCGCCTCGACACAAGAGCGAAGATATAATGAAATATAAATATTTTATTTCCTTGAGTGGGATTGAACCCAAAATCAGATGGGTTACAGTCACACTTTGTGCCTCTGCACGATGACTGGCCTCTATTCTCTGGCCTATTTTATATTCATTGTTATTCTTAACTAATAGTAATTTTGCAGCAACACTTCTTATCAAAAAGAAAATTGGAAATAGATAGTCCTTAATATTCTTACTTACCTCTGCAGTATATTCCTCAGTATCATCCAGTCGGAGTGTTACTGTGAATACTTTCTTGTGAGCAGGTCCTGTTTCTGAAGTGAGGCGATATTGATGCTTAATCTGTAATATTTTATATATCATATATTTAAATACACTACAATTCTGCAATGCTTAATAAACTAGGTGGCTGGATGTGTTAGAATTATAAATAACATTTGTGATGAGTGAGTGAGTTGTGGTGATCTCAATGGGAAATTTCATTTTATGGATCTACTACAGCACACAGTGCCTCATAAGAAAGCTTACTGCTGTAAACTGTAAAATTATATAATATAGCTTACATCATAAATGATTGCAAGTGCTTGACGGATAATGTCCCCAGCTATATAGTTGGGGTATCAAGTATGATTTGAGAGATTATATTTTAACCTAATTTCAATTCTTAAATTTTTCAAAACTATCCTTAATATATGAAAAAGAGTGTCTCAACAAAATGTGTGTCAGCTTACATACCTTATTATACCTGGCCAGTTCGTTGACCAGGCACATAGGTGTCTTCTCTTTACTGTTGGCCGGCGCGGCGGCGCGGCCCCCCTCGCCCTCGCCCGCCACGTCGCTGTCACCCCCCTCCTCGCCCGCGAGCCCCGCCGGCGCGCCAGCGCTCGTGGCGGTGACCTCCTCTTTGGGCTCCGGTGGTGTTAGGTTTGCTGGTGGGATTGCTGGTACTACTGGAATGGAAAGTAATGAGCAAATATATAACTATCGTGTCACACCAGCTTTGACATCCATGACTTTTGCAACTATGAGAATTTTTATTTTGTCGTGACTACAACGTGATTTATATATTTTTTTATGGGAGAGGATAAGGCAACCCCGGCAAGGCCCACGACCCCGTGTAACACCAGAGGAGCTACAGGTGCGTTGCCGGCTTTTAAGGTGGAGATGTTGGGCGCCGGAGCTCGGCATTACCTAATGCGAAACGCAGTGGCAAGAGCTACTACTTCACGCCGGTTTTAAATGCCGGGGGTGGTATTAATCCGGTTGAGTCTGTCCATGCGTGTTGCTATTTCTGGCGACGTGACTCTACCACACTTTAAGCGCCTCTTACGACACCGACAGTACCAGGGTGATCCTATTCTAAGCCGGGATCACACGGCGGAAAAATTGAATGTCAAATATGGTTGTGAGTTTACCGCTTTCCGCCTGAATTCAAGATATGGCGTTGAATCGCGAGTGACAAGTAAAATCAATCAAACACATTCCCAAAAAAATTGATGAAACAATAAATCACACGTATCAAAATTAAAGAGCAAAACCATCCATGTTTAAAAATATGTAATAAAAGAAAACAGTCTCAATTACCATTATGACTTTGCTGCGTTGTGGGCGGAGGTAGCGGCGGTGGCTGCGCGTAAGGCGGCGGCAGTACGCCGGGGCCGTATCCGCCGCTCACCGCGTATGGCCTGCGTAGCCGAGTTTGTTGCTGGTAGGAAAATGGTTAATTACTATACAGAGTCGTCAGTATACAGTAGGGTTGACGAGTCGTGGCCGCCTTGAGTTGGCTGTACGCTTCGCAGACGTCTTTCAGAATCTAAATTCAAGGTGGCCACGACTTATCGACGGTACTGTATTATTATTTAAATAAATATCTATTAATATTTTTTTTATTTATCAATTTAATGAGTGGTTGCGTATTTGTTTCAATTTAAAGTGAATATTTTAATATTTCTCAAGAGAATTCTTTTATTTGATGAACAACTTTTAATAGTGACTATCATAGCTCATACATAGCCCTTTAAAACAAAACTTGTAGTTTGATAAATTGAATCCTTCAAACAGAAACATAATTTAAAGCAAGTACACTCAATAAAAAATTGCAATATAGAAAAATAATACGATACAATAAATTATAGTAAAATAAATTTAAGAAGAAAGGCATGTCACTTCTATCAGAAACTAAGCCAATTACTAAATAATTACAACATTCTAAAGAAAAACATTTGTTCAGTCGGTATCATTATATAATGTTAACTTCTTAGTTTCCATATCTTCAGTCTATCCATCTTCTCTCGAAACGTAAAATACTATTTAACCATCTCATCTCATATACAAATAACATAAGATCACTAGAAAATAATAATAATAAAAACTCACTGGCGGTACAGAGTGATGCTGTGTGTGTGGGTGGTGCATAGGCCTTATGGGATGAGGCGGTCGCTGCGCGGGCGGATGGTGTACGGGCATGGTGCCCATGGTGCCCAACTGCCCGTGCCCTCCCATGCCGCCGCCCGCCTGTGTGGGACCCAGCGGCACCCTGAAGTAAGTTATACTTACTGTATTGTTTATCTTTAACTTTATTACTATCTGTTTATCTTTAACTGTTAATTTTCTATAAACCACTGTAAAATCACTTGAAACATTGTTAAAACAATTTTACATCGTAATTACATTTTTAACGTAAGTAAAGACTTGTCAAAGAAAAATTATTAGTAATAGTTTACTAGCAAACACTTTCAAATAGATACATACGCAAAATCACAAAGATTATTATTATTATTATATCGTACACCACACTGCACTTCCTACAAGGCCACGTGAGAAATGAGAAAGACTTTCTAGGGGTCGCTCAGTCAACCGCCCGTTGCGATACTGTTATTCCAACTGGCCGGCAATTCCAATTGGCTGGTTCAAAGGACATGATATATCGGCATGGGTTAAGAAAGATCTTATATTCATCACAAGGTAGCCGTGATATGTTCCATTCACGACCAGTTCCGAGTCACAAAGGGAGCCGCAAAGAACCCTCGACGTATCAACAAATTACACAAAATTTGCATATCAATATAATACATTTCTTTATAGCTGAACGAGTAAAACACAGACTTTTCTTAAATAGTGTCAATGTTTGAGTGACGATCAGCTGAAATAGGGTATTATTATTGTACTTCAAGACACGAGATATGAAGTTTATCAATAAAATCTACCCTAAATGTACGAAAGAGAACGACAGGAGTACCATCAACGATTTTATAGACCCCAGACGTACCTTTTCAGTACATTTTGACTCTCATAATTAACATAAGTTAAAAATAAGTATCTGTATCATTTATTATGTTGGCAAATTCACATTAATTTTATTAATATTAACGAATGAATTTAGAATATGCAACATGAGTGGTAAAGAAACATAATAGTCATAAATTCAAAAATACAGAAACAACCACATTAAAAAAGTGACGATTTTCTCGTCCTGGTTAATAAATACAATGATCTTTCTTTTCTATTTTTCCTTTCTGGTTTTTCCTTGTTAAGGTAGATATAAAAAATAAATACCTCTCTATTATATGTATAAATTAAAATATCACAGGTATGTATAAATTAAAATATCAACATAATATGTTGAAATATAAATACGAGTCACTTGAGTATGAATATGTGTTAAAATAGAATGTTTACGACAATTGTAAGATCTATAGAAGTTGAACTTTTTCCGGACTGCTAAGGAAGGGTTGTTTTTCGCGCGAATCTTGTATGTATGTAATATTCTTTATTACCTCATATTTCCTAAATCGCTGAACGAATTTACATAATTGATGTATTGTTAGATTCGTATTAGCAGCCTAAGTGTTCTTAGATAGGTGACATTAAAAAAAATAATCATAGCGCCTGAGGGACGCCATTGGAATTAGTAAAAAAATTATTTTTTTCAAATACCACAATATGGGTATCAACTTCAAGAGCTCAATACGAGGATTTTAAAAAAGTATATTATGATTATCATTACTGAAATATTAATAAAAATAATACAATGAGAAAGTTAGAAAACATAGACTTTGCTCTTTCACTTTCTGAAACTGGTGGAGTTCCAATGCGATATGACCAGGAAAGCAAAACAAGGACCGAATATTAACATGCCCTATTATTCCCAATGAATCCTAATAGAAAAGGGAAAAGTAAAAAAAAATTTAAAAAATATTTATAATAAAAAAATATTTAGGATTAACAGTCAGGACCTATAAATTATTCTTCAATCAATAAAATCTTTACTAAGACCCCACATCATTTAAAGAGGTCCCTATATTTTAATATAAATATTGCCTATTGATCTTGAACCCAAAAAAATCTTTTTAGTCAGTTGTGCATTCTGTTCTGTCTTCATTTCTTTCATTTACCAAAAATTTTTGAAAAAAAATGGCTTAACTAATTTGAATGCATATTTTACATTGTATTGTGGTTATGTGATATTTAGTGTTTGTTTTAGTTCAATTAGCTTATAAATAAAAATTTATATCAATTTATAGTATTTTATTAAATTGGCTTAAACTTTAATTTTTAATGTACAGATATTATCTGTAAAAGATAATTAATATGGTGAATAGTAAAAAAATAACAACTTGTAATACAAGAAACAAAATAGAACATGGTCTCTGTTTTAATTACTGAATGGCGGACAGATAAACATTTAAAACTACTTCGGGAGTGTAGTAGAACATGTTTCGAGATTATTTTAGGAACACTGAAAAAGAACATTTTAATATTTTTGAACTACATACATACAATAAATTTTCTATGGAGTGATTTGAATCTAAGCCTCTTAAATGTTGTCCAAGAGATGCAGGCTTTCGCCTGTTGACATTTTTGTTTCTTTAAATATTTTATTTTTATGACTTGCTATTAGTGACATAGTTATTTGTTAAAACGTAATTCTATAGTACTACACATTTATAAGTTTGAGATCCAATGTGCTGGAACTAGAACCTGCACATTCTACTTTTTAGAAATGCAGTACATATAAAATACACTTAACCTAGTATAACAATAACATATTTGATATATAATTGATCCATTGTCTTATTACATATTAAGCAGTCATAATTGAATGAAAGATTTGTGTGGCAATTTGTCTTTCAGAGTGGGCGAATAAAAATACTTCAACCTTTGATTTGCAGTCAGACACTCACACTTCACCACCTGATCTCAATTTCAATATTTTATTTTTATAATTGTCTTTTGAATTATAATAATATTTATTGCATTTTGTTATTAAATGGATTTTTTGAGAAGAGCTGATATTTGAAAATATTTGTGTTTTGTTTTATTGTGAAAATATAATATTATAAATTATTTCTCATAGCTTTCATAACTATAAACCATTAATTATAAGTTATTATTAATGTTGTATCAGAATTAGGACAACATTATACAAAGGTGTTCGTTTAAGAACAAAATAAACTGTTTGTCAGTGCTATGTATGTTTTAGTGATACACAAGTATACTTTGAGTATTAATATATTTAATTATTAGACATTCAGTATACATACTAGTATACTTTATAAAGCAAAAAGTAGGTATAATTAGTTTGCTCTAGTTTCTATATTATGAATGACAGTTACGTTTTTGCAAATCACCAGAACCTATAAGAATTTAACTGTGTATTTAAAGTACCTTATTCAAATTATTCTAATGGATATCTACAAAATTAAGGACTATGAATTTGATAGAAAATCAAATAAACAATAAAAAGCCGGACGGTACCTAGTTAATGTAACGTGCCTGTTCTCCCTGTGCATCTGATGCGGCGGCATTTGATGGTGGGCGGGCATGCCCTGGTGGGCCGGCATGTGTTGAGAAGGGTGTCCGGACATCGGCTGATGATGCATGTTCGGGTGATGCATCATCGTCACGATCGCAGCCTAGATCACAAACAAAGTATTCACCAACAGCCGTCAAACAAACATCTCATTTGTACTGTTTCAACTTCGTGTATCACTTATTATTCTTACCGTAAATTTGTCTCACAAATTATTCAATTTACCGGCTTCACGATCGACATAAATCCGCTCAGTATCAACGTAAATGTTGTTTTATTTGGCAAACAGTAAAGAAAATCGTTTCGTTCAACATGCGGCCATGTTAAAATGTTGCCATTGCAAAAGTATAGACTTCTGATAATAAATATTCTTTCACTTTTTATATTGTGATTAATATTTTTGTTTATTTCTTAAGTTTTTTTATATAATTATATATATTTTTATATAATGTGTACGTTTATTTATATTATATATAATATTATTACTTAAATGTAAAATGTTATATTTATAACATAAATTAAAAAATGTATGTATGTACATAAATCATACTTTTTTTAAATAAATTTTATTAATCAGGTCAAGTAAAAACTTTTTTCTAGATTTTTTATTTGTGTTCCTCCCTCTAAATATTATTTGCGTTAATTTTGAGAACTTATATATTAAACTAGTATACAAGAAATGTTTCAGTTATATACTTGGTATATCATATGATATAACTGACCCAGACTCAATATTTTGTGAATTTTGTCTGTATTCCTTTAATATTTTTGAATAACAGCAGGGACCAAAGCGTGCGACTGTAAACGTGACAGATTGTGGGTTCAACTCAAGGAATTGAATTTTTAATATCATTTTCTCACTCTGGCAACTAGGCGAAAGGCGGCGCAACATATTTATATCTCTACTTATTCTTGATCCACGAGTCAGAAATGGTCACATTTTACTAACATAGGAAATAAAACACCAGTCATTTTTTTTATCGATATTTATTATAAAAAAAAGAAAATTAAATGCAGAAAAAAGCCTTTAATTCTTATAAAAACATGTTATAATTCAGATTGACAAATATAAAGAAATACAACAGACATAAAATGGAAATAATCCTCATCATTGTTTATCTGAACATCTGTTAAATTGGAGTATACAGGTTCAATTTCTTGTAATGAACTGTCCATTTCATCACTATCTCTTGTGGTTTCTGCCCATGAAACTCGTTTCGAACTTCTAGAACTATCTTTCTTTTTATCCGACGTGGGCGTTGAATGTGAAACGGGAGAAGGAGGTTCTTTTGTAGGTGTTTGTGCACATTTGTCTAAATAGTGCTTACGTAATATATATTCACGCATGGAGTCGTGAGTCGATCTTTTCGGAGGTGGTGGTGGAGGTAAATCTCTTCCTAGATTATCATCTACGATGCATGGATTTCTTTCTTGTCTTGCTTCTTCTATTCTTCTAGTTTCTTCTTCGTTGGCAGTAAGTGGCCATGCACCTAGTTTGTTTCGTATGAGATGTGAACGTGTGTGGGCTGCGCAAAGTATGCGTTTGCGGACAAAATCGTGGAATACTGTTAGTTCAGAGGCGAGTTCGCGTCGTACTAGCTGTTTGTGACGGCTCGGAACATTAGGGTCACGGACTGCGAGGAGCGCCTGCAACAAAAGTTAATTAAGTATTATTTATGTTCTAAAGATAATTAGAAATAACGATTTGTTTCCACAACTTGAAGGGGTAAAATACAGTCAGTTTAATCAGTCAGTCCTTTTTTGGTAGAATGAGAGCTGAAAAATTTGTGTATAAACCAAATTAACTATGATTAAATCAAAATTAAATCTGCTGTCAGACAATCCGTTCCCCACTTTCTGCCGAACTCTGGAGACATTGCGTGTTTTTTTTTCAGCTTCACGGTGTATCCCGCACACAACAGGATAGACAGAGGGAACCTTGGTGTTCCATTTCATTTTCACGAAGTGGTTTAGTTTAATTAAATTATTTATTGGACACGCTGCGCGGCGTATCCCGCACACAGCGGGATACAGCGTGAAACTAAACCATTTCATACTACAGACAATGCTAAGCTTGAATTTGATAGTGCATGTTCGAACTCTACCCAAACAAGTAGTTAACAAAAGATCAAGCCAAAATGAATCTAAAAAAAAAGACCTGAGACGCAAGTAATGTGACAGTAGCCTCTAACGCGCCGGCCACCAGGCGTTCGTTGGGCGCTGGCAGCGCGCTGGCGGCCGAAGAGATGCTGCCGGCGGACTCGCTGCGGGCCACACGCCCATCCGCTCCTCGCGCACCGCCCCCTGGGCTGCTGACGCTGCATGAGCATGCACGTCGGCGGCCGCGGGGGGAGCGCGCGCCGCTGCATTCCTCCGAATGGTACGCCTAGAACAGAACAAATCACTTAGCGTTAGGAATGGTACAAAAATGTACGCGTACATAACGACATGACTTATTAAACAGATTTTAACTCTACGCCAACGATATGATTTCTAATATATTGTCGTGGCGATTCGATGCCGCACTGCCGTCATATTAAAGCAAGACAATAAAAATCAATCATCCGCCCGAGTGTGTTCGTACCCACACCCGCCCCGTAATATAATGTATCCCTTTGCTTGAAAATGAAATACTTGAAAAATTCTTATTGAATACTCACGTGATTCAACGACTTGGTCAATAAACAGATCGCAGATAGAATACTGCCAAATGTAAGCTGTGGGAACTGTTCATAAGTAATTTTTGGTGCACCAAAATGCAGTTCAACAATTGGCTGCCAGCGCTCTATATCTAACACTGGATCAGCCAGTAGGGATAGGAGATCCGGACTGAATGATAATAGACATAGTGTTGCCATGTGAAGTATCTCGAGGATTCTGCAACAAAATAAAACATACTTATTGTATTTTGAAAGCATAGTATAAACATAACAAAATAAGCATAGTAACAATAAATTAAATAAAAATATTCCTCAAGTAATTAAAAAACTGTATGTTCTTTAGACCGTAAGGTTTTTAAATTATTTGATTATTTTATTTTTATATATATTCATTTTGGAATAGAAAAATTCCATATTACAAGTTTGTCATTCTTCTTTAAATTATAGGAGTGATATTTAAACACGAGTATAATAGGTATAATATATATAATAGGTATAATAGGTAAGAGAGGTAGAGGACCTGAACCTTAGTTGACTTTAGAAAACAGTATGGAAAAACGCACACGGGGTCCCCGGAGGGCACGTATGAAGAGGTTGAAAACAGTGGACGAGGCGAAAGAGGTATGTAGAGACCATGGCGTTTGGCGCTCCATTCTTTCTGAGTACCCTGCTAAGGATATATACCTATGTAGTAGAGCGGGTGCTGCGGGTGCGGCAGGGGCGGGGGCGGGCTGGTCATCGGGCTGCGTGAGGTCGGACGAGCGGCGCGCGCGCAACGTCTGCATCACGCACTGGTAGAGGCACGTGCTCGTGCTACGCTGTTGGATGTAACTTGTACTATTTTATTTCAGTTTTTTTATATACATTATTGATATTTTTTATTTTTATTCTGTATATCTCATATATATAAAAAATCAGTTTCACGCTTTATTCCACACACAGCAAGGTAGGCAGAGGGAACCTAGTGTTAAGATGCTCCTTTCTCAACTTTCACTATAGACCTCATTAACGAAATTATATGACTAATTATGGCTTTTTGTAGTATAATATAAAGCTTCACTACTTAAACATTATTATTAACAAGTAGAGTCAAACATCACTGTCTCGAAATTGGGCAGAGAGTAGGGAATGGAGTATCTTACACTAGATTCCTTCTGCTTACCCTACTATATTCAGGAAAAAATTAATTGGAATATTATCAGGTAATACTCACCATAATACCAATCAATGAATTGATATTCTGCATTCGCCATCTATCTTCAAATTTAACTAACTGTACTATAAGATTTAAGCTGGAGGCACACAAATTTAACGAATCTATATTATACACTTGTCGAGGCAACAGGACAGCTTCAATTAAATGTTCCAAGTGCACCCCCACAAAGGTAATGGCGTCGCCTGCAAAGAACTGACCGTGTTTCATTAACATCATTGATATGAAATCTAAACTATAACCATATACGCGCCACCATTCCTGAGGTTTCCAAACTAATGTGCCATTGTTGTTTCCATTTGAATTTTCAAACTTAGGCGGTAATAATTGCATCCATAGAAACTGATCGACATCGCTTATGAGCAAATCCTTAGAAAATGGACCTCTTGCGTACGCCGTTAAGCATCTTAAAGCGGCAAGTGAAGTATGATAATGTCTGCGATTTTGCAAGCAAATTTGGAGACAGCACAGTAATTTGTTTATAAATTTCGTTGATTGGAACCATTGTGAGAGTCCGGAGAACATATCGTCGTATAAATCCAGGCATTGTTCTAACATTGCTAAAGATAGGACTATTGGAGGTATTTCTTCAGAACGGTCGTTCTGTTTTACGCCATTTTTCTTATCGTCTCGGACTTCATCGAAAAGCTTCTCTAATTCTAAGCTATTAATATTAGTAACAGATCGAATAATACTCTGTGCGGTGACACTATTTGCTTTTATTTCATAATCTAAGCTACTAATGGCCACAGTGCCTATAGAGAGAATTGCACGTATTGCTCTCGGATGTAGACATTCGTATACTATAGCAGTATTAGTAAGCAAGTTATCGACCTGCTTTACGCTTGTTTTACGATTTTCAAAGCAATCGTCCTTCCAGTTGGCCAACATAATTACGTATAATTCAGCCAAAATAACAATAATCCTCTCATCTTTTAAGTCGTCTAATTCGTTGAGCAAGGCACTCATACACGGTGCGACCATTTTAGCCTTGTGTGCGATATTCAGACTTATTGGAAGACATTTGCAGAAAATTGTTGTAAAATCTTTCCACGTCGTAAGCAATCCCAGCCACACTGGAACTTTATCTACTAATTCTTCTTCATCTCTGCCTTTAAAAGAGAATATGTAATCTATCCATGTATCTAAATGGTTTTTGTTTGTATCAAAGAATTGATCTAGCATTTCTTTTAAGTTAGGTTCAAGTTTTCCTCTCGACACGAAGAGCTCAATTCCAAGTACATTAAATATTTGACCGTAAGTTTTTAGCCCTGGCTGGATTTCACTGAATAGCGGGCTAGTCATGTGCTCCCAAAATTTTGGATGTTCTCGAAGTTTCTTGACCAAAATCTGCATGTTGTTTTTCCATAATGCATGGAACAGTGTCATAATGCAACCTAGCAATGGGCTGTGTAAGAGTTTTACGTCCTGTAACAAAATTCATATTGTGTTAAAAAGAGCAAATGCATAGTGAAATAAAAAAAATAAAAGAATACAATTATTTTATGTTGTTGTTTAAAGAAAATAAATTTTGACATATGTACTAAAGTCAATTAAATATGTAAATTGTAATCAGTTGAAATTAAAAAGTAGTATTTTTGTATAAATAATCAAAAGAACAGAAATAAAAAACTTACTGCTTTAATGGTACCAAGATAATCAGCCATATAACCTAAAACACCGTCAAAACTATCATCAGGCTCAACTTTATTTTTTTCTGTCTCATTTTCCTTTTCCTTAGGTTTTTCATGATTTATCATAAAGAAAGCCTCAGTGAGACCCGGTTGTTTTCCTATACAAGTTGTAACAAATTCTAATATCGATAGTTTTAGGTCAATAGTTTCGTGCTCATCGCGCAATCGATCGAGAAACATTACACGAACTTGGTAACCCGTCATGTCTAGGGACGCGAATAGTGACATTTGGAAATCCTGAAAATGTTGAAAGTTATAGTAAGTAAAAATTTATTTTATTTTGCAATGAAACATATCTACTAACTTCGATTAACTAATATAATAAAAGTAAAAAATGTATTTTAGGGGCAATAAATAAAAATTAGAATATGAGAACCTCTGCTCAATTTCTTTAGCTACAACCAAAAAATCTATATCATACATTAAAACATTGTACAATTTAATGATATGAATTCTTTCAAGTGAGATATAAACCTATAACCATCACATACAGTGAGATACATTTTAATTTTCAATGTCATAAACAAAAAGTTATCATAATACTTACATCAGCAAATCTTTTCAGTAGTCTACAACTTAGCACCGACAAGCTTTTATTAAACGCGTGGTTTATATAGCTAGTAACTTTAGGTACTACTTTTAACTCATCTTTCTGTTTATTTTGTGCAAAAATTAAATGTTCTAGAGGTGTGACTTCGTTTGTGTCACAAATTAGCTCTTTGAGTCGTAAAGTAAACATTACTATTACGATACATCTTTGTAGTGTATATGTATACTTGTATGTGGGCCCTGATATCCAGTTGGAGTCTTCTTGGATTAGACGTTCTAATCGATTGTTGCCTGCAAAGAATTAGGTACAAAACTACATTTTTTTTAGTTTTACGCTGTATCCCGCACATCGCGGAGTAGGCAGAATTCTAGAATTTGGCGAAAAGTGAGGAATGGAAGTTATAATTGATTGATTTGTTCGGAAACTAAAAGAAGGATTTTTTAATTTAAATCAATTACATGTAAAAGAAAAATGTGTCATCTTTATGTGTTAGCTAGCAGTTTTTGAGATATGAGTATCCACACTCTCCTGGGTTGATATGTATAAGAATATTTGTAATGAGTAAAATTTTGTAAATTATATTTCTTAAGAACACACATGGATAGGTCGAAGATAGGTCGCAACTTTGGAATTTTTATAATTTCTAGCTCTACATACTAATGAATATAATTAAAAGCTTTGAAGTATATTATGTGTTTAAAAATTATTTCTATATATAGATAATATTAAATTTTCATCATATTTTTCTTATAACAGTTCTATAAATTTGTTGACGTAAAATAAAATTAATAATTAATTAAGTAACATTTAGGCTTTAACACTTAAATAAAATATGTTTTCTAACATTAAAAAAAATATTATCAATATATCAATAATATCAACCTATAATAAAGTAATACTAATAAACACTTACCAATAGAAATTATTTTCAGCAACTCCAAAGCATTTTCAGTATATGTGAAGCTATAGAGGCATGTTTTCTTTAAAAGCATCGCCGATTGATTAGTACTACTGTGTTGTAATATTAACGTTATAAATTTGGCACATTTTTCCAATATTTGTCTCCTTTCTGTTACATTTTTATATCTCCAGCCGCAAATGTTAGGGAACACTTCGCGCACTACCAACACTAGGCCGGGAAGTATCACTTCTGTTATAATGCGATCGTCGTCAGAGGCCTGTAAAAAGATATCCCTGTACTATTTTAAATGTAGGCTTTTAACGTTTATTCTGGAATTTACATATTATAATTTAATATTAATATATTTAATATTAAATAAATTTACATATTATAATTTAACAAAGCTCCTTCCTTTTGACATTGTTTGAAACATTTAGTATTTTTTCATTCATTAAATATACAAAATGTGGTATCATAGATACACATATTAAAAATTTCAATTTCGTCCATACACTTAAGATTATCATGGAAACCAAAAATATATTTCGATTCGTTCATACGTTATCACAATTTTGATAGTATAAAATAGAACTTCAAAAACAAATATACCACAATTCCCACTCTCAACATACCTCACAAAAAGCACAAATCAAATCCACGTAAGCTCCCAGGAACCCATAACTTCCTACCATCTGTTCCACGGTCACGAGGTACGCGCCAACCGCCGCTGAGTCCAGGGACGCGCCGCTCGCGTACTCCACGTGGGTAAGCTGCTGGTTTACTATACGTGGTAATAGTCCTGTGTTTATTAATCTGGAATAATATAAACAGAGATGTTAGGGAACTCCGTAAAATATTATTCAACTATTTAAATTGACAGAAGTTTACGAGAACTTTTAAAAAATGTAAGCACTAATGGACGCGAGGAACTTATCCGGGAAATTAACCTTGTGTTAAGACACTCCCTTCTCCACTTTCCGCCGAGTTCTGGATTTTGCGTGTTGAGTGACGGAACTCAGGCGCTTTGCCTCAACACCAGAGCGAAATGAAAATATAAATTTAAGTAAATATTTCATCTCCTCAAGTGGGGATCGAAACCACAGCCAGTCGGTTTTAGTTACACTTTGTACGCCTGCGCCGCGACTGATTCTTTCAAAATTGAAGTTTTATATCCAAATTAAAAACATTTTTATCCTTCAAATATTCTTGGACAGTATAATAAATATATAATGTTTATAAATAAATGTCTATATAATATCGTAATTTAATAATACACAGCAGTTTGTGCTGGTGTTATTGTGCTGACCTCAATTGAACCTCCTTTGGAAATATCGGTACTAAAATAGTGCACACATTGAGACACTCCACAAGTAGCTGCAGCGGCGGAGAATCAGTCCTCATGAAGCGGACCAAGACATCAAAAACACCTTCAATAGGCGCAGCCAAAGTCTTGGGTATCTCTTTTTTGAAAGCTAGAGCTTTCAACACACCTTTTAAAACTTTAGTACCTTCATACACACGTTCTAGCGTTACATTAATATTTGAATGGCTTTGCTTTCGATCTAGAACTTTCTCTATTTCATTATTAAATATGGTCCAGTATAAATATGGTGTACGGAAATGTATCATTGGACCCTCTTTCCTTTCAAGTACTGTTGCTTTTGAACCCATTTCTACACAATAAGAGGTGTCTCCCAGAGGGTAGTACTCGCGTCCTATAATAGCGTCATCAGCTTGCAAGGACATAATTGGCACTGAGTTTGGATTATATATTTCTGTATAAACTGGCAAGTTTTTTAGTTCTGCTAAGAGCTGAAAAATCATTTGAAGTTATTTAAAGATTACATTTATATCAACTGGACAGACAAGTTTAATTCTTTAAGGCCTTATAATATGAAGAAAACACAATTTTATTATACACATATAAGATAAAACAATAATATATTAATATTAAAATATGTGTAAATTAAAATTTTTCTTAGTTTAAAATTGCTGATAAATAATTCTTTTCACTCATTTTTTTTTTCAGCTTCACGCTGTATGCCGCACACAGCAGGGTAGGCAGAGGGTACCTAGTGTTAAGACACTCCATTCCCCATTTCCTGGCCAATTCTGGCATTGCGTGTTGAGTGGCAGAACTCAACGCCGCACTTTGCCTCGACCAGAATGAAAAGAAATGGAAATATAAAGGTAAAGAAATATTTCACTTCCTCGAGTGGGAATCGAAATTTTCACTCAATTCTTATATATTATACATTTTATGGTCGAAATCGCGAAAAAACAAACACTAATCTACTTACATTTCGTACACTATCCGCCCCAGCTTCTGCCAATGAAGCTGACAATATAGATAAAGCATTAAAATTGTATGGAAAGTATTCTAAAGCGCTATTCCACAAAGAAACCACTCCACAGTCTGTATCTCTCTGATTTAAGGTCCAAAATTGCTCAGCAATTTCCGGCGTTCTGAGTAAATCTGCACAAAGTTGTATCATGCCTGGCTGATGGCTTAATGTATCGTCGCCGTTGAATTTATCGCATAAGTCATTAAGTAAGCGAAATATTCTTTTTCGAATTAAAAAGGAACATTTTGAATCATCCTGTAAATACATAATTTGATTAAAAATTTTTTAGATATTGGTATCCTAAAATACAGTAGGGTAAGGTACTCCCGTTGACCGTACTGAACCCTTACAATACGGTCAACGAGTAGTGGACGCTGTAAAGTTAAGTTATCTGTGGCAGAAGTTAGGTTAACTTGAAAACTATTATTGCCTCGGCAGGTAGATAATCAGTAGTAGAATAAATCAAATCTGCACAGCCATTTACAGCTATCTTCATTGCAGCCACGACTCATTGACCGTACAGTACCTATGCTCTATGCTAACAGTTTGCAATTTTCATGATGTTCTGTATTAAATGACAAAACTCAAAGCAGCGTTTTATCTTATTACCAGAGGAAATAAAAATTGTACTGATTAGGAATTCCCGAGTGGAAATCGAAGCCAAAACGGCCGCAGTGGCAATAGCTCCATCCGACGCTATTGCCACTGCGGCCTGTCTTTCATTATTATAATATCAATACAAAATAGAAAAAATCTTGCAGAATTATATAGATGCTTTTGAAATATTAAAAATATATATTAACATTAAAATTTATTACATTATTTGTATAATCAAAGCAAATTTAATATATTTTTACTTACAGAAAATATTGAGCTATTCAACATTTGTTGTATAAATACAAATACTCGCATCCTTAAAGCTGTTGCTCCATAGTGCTGATATTGGTTTTCAAATTGCTTTGAATGGGATGGGCTCTGAAAAATATTACCAAAATAAGTAACTTATATAATCTATTTATTCTAAACTAATAACTTTGAAACTTTGAAATCATGTATATCTGGGAGGAAAGCCAGTAAAAATAATTTAGAGATATTACATGTTGAGTGACGGAAATAACACCACCTTTTGCTACCAAACAAAAGAAATGAAAATAAATTAATGCTCATAAGTGGAAATGCATGATAAGCAGAGAGAATCTAGTATCTTCTTTAGCTTCTGTCTAAATTCACTGCTCTGTGAATACAAGACAATGCTTTATCTTACCAGAGTAGAGAAATGGAAATATATCTTTTGTAAAAATAAGGATCCATAATTCTGTTTAAGAGGATTAAATTGTGTTTAGAGTCAAAAGCTGATACACCATACAACAATATCATTTTTAAGATAGGAATTATATTAATAAAAATCACATGCACTATGGTTAACAAGTTGTGGACACACAAGTTAGGCTTGTGAATTTAAATATGATCAAAGATAAAGATTATCAAAAGTCCAGTACATCAACAACTTACTTCAGCGAGGCTAAGACTTGTTAACCATATTGTATCTTATAATACATTATTACCTGTAATGTCAACATCATCCATGTAATAAGCATTAAACTTTGTTCAACATCAAGTTCTAGTTTAGTTAATTCAGATTCCACTACCTCATTTGTTTTGTCAATCCAAGTAGAAATATCTTTGCTGGAAAAAATGTGCATGTTTGAAATAATTTTATTATATTCATAATTATAAAATAGTGTAAGATGTTCTTTTTAATCAATAAGAGGTTGAAATTTAACTTCAACAGAGTGTGGTAGCAATTTTATTTGTTAATAATAAAACATTAAAAAAACTTACATATTTTCACTATCGACAATTATCGTAAAAAGGCCTAATTCCATATACATAATCTTGACACATGCTTCCCTATGTCTTTCCTCCAAAAAATCATTGTATCCTTGATTTTTGCTAAAGTTATGTTTTTTGAATAATTTAAATAAATTAATAAACTCAGTGTCTGTTAAAGTATCTTCAGCTGCTATTAATGTTAGGATTTGAAGTATTGTGAGTTGTTCTCTTAAGTTAGCTTCAGCCCATTCTTGTCTAACAGAATCATTTCCAAATTCACTTTGAATCCTTCTTGGAGGAGGGGAAGATAATAGCAACTTCTCTAATTGTTTCAAAAGAGAACTTTTTAATTTATCCATTCCAATAGTAGCAATAACATTGACAAATTTTTCATGATATTTATGTTTTTTGTCATTTCTATGTTGAACTATGTATTGCAAAAGTTTGAGAAGAAATAATCTTTCAGCAAAGTAAAAGTTCCATGTGTTTGGTAGCAGGAATGCTGGCCTTGTATCAACAAAGGCAATGTTTTTTAGAGCATTTGCTGGTGTGCCATATGATATGTCACATAAATAATGTTTGAGTACATCCCATATTTGAAAACAATCAATGTCCTAAAAAAATAACACAAGATAACACAACATAAAAAAAAACTACATTTACATGCAATTTTATGAAACCATCAATTAATATTAAGCACACTAAAACTTAAATTCTTGAAAGTAAAATCTTACGATATAGTTTTGTAAGGTTTGAACTATATTCAACAGCTTCGTTTGATCTGAATACTTGGACTGTAATTGTGTAAACAATTCAGATTTGGAAGTTTTGTAACTAAAAAGGCCTTCACTTAATGCTTTAACAACATTGTCATCTAAAACATTGTCCAATTCTTCTTTTGTAAGACTTTGTGAAGATATCCAGCGCCATAGCCGTTTCCAATAACTAAAAATAAATATTATGTATTAAGCCGCCTTTTTGTTAACCAATTCCATAAGTTACTATAACGTGTATAAAATACATACGGGGTAACAGTACTCATGGTAAATATGAAACCAATTAGTTAACAAATAGAAGCATGAATAAAAACAGCTACTACATGTAATTATTTACTCAAATTAAACATTTTTGTTGTATAGGTTATAAACTCAAAAGTGAAACGATAACGGGGTTTTGAAATGAATGTCAAAAAATATACATCAGTTTGACAAATGATAAATGAAATTAAAAGTCTAGAAACCATTTTCATATTATTTAACATTATATTAAGGTTAAGTGGCAGAGTATTATATAAATATAACAAATATATATAGTTATAAAATCATTACTTATTCGCATTTAATATTATACCATGTTATGTAAAATATTTAAATTGTCGTGTAGGTGACATTATGGACCGACGTCATCGGATTTTGACGTTTGTGATTTCAGTTATCAATCAAGTTTCCTTTCCACATGTTCATAGTTCATATACATAGTTCTGTTGCCGCTTTAATCAATTTTTATTTGGTAGGTGCTGCATTTGATTAAAGATAGTTGTTGACAGTGCTTGTTACGACCTTGTCGAACCCTTTTCAATTGTTCTTGGAAGTTACTAGAGCTTAGTATATATTTAGGATTAATTTGTTTTTCATAACTTTAGAAAAATGGCCCCATCAGCTCCTGAAGTTAAGCCTGTACCTGTACCGTCTAATGATCCGATCGGTATACGAGCAGTTTTATTAGGGCCACCAGGATCTGGAAAGGGGACTCAAGTGAGTTTTTTTACTTCAAGATTTAGACCTTTATTAAAATTGACACCTGTTATTTATTTACGTGTTTTTATATATTTACTTAATTTCTTATTACGTAACTATCACTATTAATCAATTGAATGATATATATTAATAATAGATATTTTAATTATTTTTTTTACATGTTTAGGCACCACGCCTAAAGGAGAAATATTGTGTATGTCACTTATCAACCGGAGATATGCTCCGGGCTGAAGTGGCGTCCGGCTCGGAATTAGGTCTACGTCTCAAGCAAGTGATGGATGAAGGAAAACTTGTTTCAGATGAAATGGTAGTGGATATGATTGATAAAAATTTAGATCAGCCAGAATGTAAGCATGGGTTTTTATTAGACGGATTCCCTAGGACCGCGGTTCAGGCAGAGAAGGTAATATATCTTTTAAATATGTAACCACTTTTTATGATTTGATAATTCTACTGTACTTTATTCTGCTACCTTTTAATTTGAAAGAATGTCTGAATTAGTATTCAAATACAATACAATTGTAAGCAAATTCTCATATATATCTTTACAGTAAAATTTATATTTTTTGTACTGTTATTATTGATGTTTGTATAAAAAAAAATAATTACAAGTGATGAATAAAAATATACATTGTTTATTTCTTCATAATTTTTTTAGTTGGATGGATTGTTAGAGAAGAGAAAATCAGCTCTTGATGCTGTAATTGAATTCAAAATTGCAGACAGTTTCTTAGTACGTAGAATTACTGGACGGCTTATCCATCCCTCCAGTGGACGCAGTTACCATGAAGAATTTAACCCTCCTAAGATAAACATGATAGATGATATAACTGGAGAACCCTTAATTAGGAGGTCAGATGACAATGTGAAGGCTCTCAAGAAGAGATTAATTTCATATCACCAACAAACGGAACCTCTTATTGATTACTATACGAGGAAAGGCCTACACCACAGAATCGATGCAGCCAAATGTGCTGATGACGTGTTCAGTAAAATAGATGATATATTTAAGAATAGACTGTTTGCTAGAGGATCTTCCTTGTAATTTTTCTGTAAAGTGGTTATTGTACAAAGATTAATTTTCTATGTGATGTGGTTACTGTCTTTATATTTTTTGGTATAACAATGAGGTCGGTGAAGTCTATTTTCGAGGCCATTTTCTTCTATAAATATATGGAACATACAATCATGCACTTTTGTTTTTATTTATCATATTAGTTATAATTAAGCTCTTGAATGATTATGAACTCTTTTCATCAATAAACAATATTATAGACAATATAAAATAAAACAGGATTTGAATACATTATTTAATTTTAACTATAAGAAGTACATAAAATGACTACATATTTCAACTACATGGTATAGGTACACATTTGTTAGAAATAAGCTCTGAAAAGGCAATATGCATCCAATTTCATTTGACTGTTTTAATTTCCAAAAATGTATATATATAAGGAAGGAATCTAAGGAAAAAAAAATTAAAAACAAATGTCTCATATGGGTAAGTACATCAACTTCTGCTATTTGTACAAAACTTATTGTCTGGAATTATATCTACAAAAAAAA
>JBAIZZ010000159.1:722828-750688 GCA_037355905.1 Heliconius aoede | reverse complement strand
CTTACTTATGATGCTGAGCACCATACTGCCTAACACGTTCCCCCTTCAGCTCATTCAGCTGGTCGAGCAGCACCCGCTTGATGCGCTCGACCCACGCGCGCTTCACGTCCACGCTAGGCGCTGATATCGTGTGAACCTCGGACCGCCCTTGCCGCCATACTTCGAATTTACGAGCGTCGCCTTTTACTGATTCTGTGAGACCTATTTGTGACATCTATGGAGGAAAGGTAACTAATTGTATATAAACTCAAGCGATCGTGCCTATATCGTGGCGGTCTCACGTAGTAGAGATGTGTTTGATTAGAGGTGGTTATAAACAACAATAATATACTTATTATTCTTTAGTTTTAGTCAAAATATTGTGTAGTTCTGCAGAAAAATATAAAAGGCAACAGTGTTAAAATTAAAAATCAAATTTAACTATTTTCTTTATGTCTATTTTATAAAATGCTGAAAAAAATTTGGGGCTTTTAAGATAATTAATTACTTAATAAGCTGTCTAAATTAACATAACATTGAATCAATAAAATTTAACATATCTAACTTACTTGGAGATCATGTTTAAAATGGTAGGTAGCTTTATTATGGCTGTTCTTAGCTGCAGATTTGCAGAACAGCATTGCCTTCTCGTATAAGAATATATGCCGACGTCTCGGCCGTATCCTCAAGCGGAGGTCACGTTTGTTTTCTGACACCACGAGGAATGAGCTTTGTAACAACAACTCGCCTTGCTGGCTCAAGTCCACCTGTGATATTGTAAATGGAAAGACACGCTCAAAATTTTAACATTTCACAAGAATTAAATGAAAAAAAAATGAAATAAAACTAGCATTAGTGATAATTAAATACAAGTTTTTTTTTTCATTGAAAACAAATTGTTTCCAAAGACAATTGGAAAAAAAAGTTGATAATATATCAATATGATTTTTTTTTTATTGAATGTATTAAATCATACGAAATGATCGAGTGGCTAATTCAAAGTAACAACTTGATCCAAGTAACGTTCAGACAAATTGTAAATGAAAATAATTCATAAAAACACTTGGCACGTCCACGTTCGCATTGCGATCCAGCGATTAGAGCAATTCAGCGTATAACTAACCAGATATCCGTTACGGCACATGGAAAATTGCGACGCGGCCTCACATTCAATATTGCACATAATTTAATAATTGTTATAAAATGAGAAGGGAAGTTACTACTGAACGATTGGACTACATATATATAAAATTTACGATTAAACCACCGATTTCGTTAGTGTAGAATAATAAAAAAATAATTTATCCTCAAAGTAAATTTAAAAAAAAAATCTGGATTAAAAAAAAGTTATCTGTGTGCCATTTTTTTTTCTGTGCTCCTTACTTTACTTTATATGTCATTTTTTTTTTACATTACGATGCTGAGTTAGTTTACTGTGTTTAAATAATGACACACCATTAGTTCAATATTATAAAATAATCTCAACCATTTACTTTGTTTATGTGGCTTTTTAATTTAGAACACGAGAAATAAATTTTGTTTTAAAGTAAATTGATAGCACGCTTTTAGTCATGTCATTTTCAGGAATTAAATCTGCCCTATATGTAAATCCGGGTTTTATATTATCGGTGTGCCAATTGTTATTCATATTATATTTTTTTTCATTATGAAATTATGTTAAAATTTAATTTTAATTTACAAATGTTTTTAATATCATTTTAATGGTTTTGAATAGATTTTAAAGCGTAATGTTCTGTGAAAGCGTTATGTTGTAACGAAGATTTATACAATTTTCTAGACAATTGGTATGGGCAAATTTACTTTTTGTAAGTAATTTATACTTTAATTATTATTACGTTTCATAGCAGTATGGATTCAAGAATTTATATTTATAATGAATTGAGACAATTTGCAAACGCATTTTTCTTTCTAAAAGGGAGATTTTTTAAAATATATTTAAAAAAAGTAATATATAATAAAATATACTTACAGGAACTCCTGTGATAGCAATTTGGTGCATAGAATCGTTGACACATTTAAGTACTACTAGCATGCAGTCCAACGCCCGCTGCAGACCCGAACTCATAGAGCCACACTCGCTGTAACGTAGAAGATCCTGCGAAAACAATTACACATTTATATTAAAAAAATCTTCTCTTATATTAGTTACATATAATATAGGTATATAAAATATTTGGTGATTGGATATTTAAGTTATAAAATTGTTTTTAACAAATTAACAAACTAACAAATTAAAACTTACATGTAAAAATTCGCTTCGTCTTCAGTAGCTATATATATATATATATATATGTATATAAATATTAAAAACGATTAATATCTTACCTTAAGAAGTAGTTGGTATTTAGTGATCCTTTGCACAGGTTTGAGAAGGTATGCGGCGAGCGGGAGCTTGTGGCCTAAACGTTGCTGACAAGCCTGTAGGAATAGGTGCGTATCTACGAGAGTCTCTCGTAGCCTCTCCGATCGTGGAATATTCTGGCAATAGTAGCTGTAAAGACGGAAGAAGGTTTCTCTCTGTAAAAAAAAAAAAATTGTTAGAAAATTTCATTTTGTAGTCGAGTAAACTGGTCAGCATCATTATCAACTTAGTGGGAAACGGAGTGTTTTACTACTGGCCTACCCTGCCACATGCTGGATAGCTGAAAAAATAGAGATAGAGAGTCATAATAATAATAAGGCACAATATATAAAAAAATATTTTTCACAACAATTATTTGTCTTAAGATACCTTTTCAACGAAGCAAAGCGCAACTAGTTCTGTAGCTGAAATTGATTTCTCCAAGTCTTTAAGGAACACTTCTTGGTGGAATGTAAAAAGCTCGTGCAAGTTGCCGAAGAGCACATCAGCTTGACCGACCAGGCCTGATGGCAGCACCTGCTGGTTTTCGGGCTTTTCTATCTCTTCTTTATAACCCTGTAAAGATATTAATTAATAAATGTTTCACAAAATCAAAACTGTTTTATAATAAATTTAAATTATTTTTTAGTTTATTAGTAGTAAAGTACCGAATTGATCATGGACGAATAATGACTGATCGTGTCACACCAACTTTGCAAACGCTTTTCATAGTCTTCGTATATAGCTTCTAAGCACTCGCTCTCGGTTGGAGTTGATGTATCTTTACGAAATATTCTTTTAAGACTTTTCAAGGAAGAGGTAAAGTCGCGTGTTAAACGTTTCTTAGCAAAACTTCTCATTTTTGTTTGATATGAATTTTGGTATCTCGAATAGTTTTGAGTCGTGTATGGATATTTATAAGACTTAGAGTTGCAATATTTAGAAAATTTTGATCGTTTTCTACATGACAAAGTAGAATGTAGACTCCGCACAAAACTATCCGCATTACTTTTCCTGCATATTGAGGAGCTCTTGTGAGAGTAAGTATTTGTAGAGTAATGTTCTTTTATGGTACTATTCCATTCTTTCATAATCTTTTTATAATCTTTTTGTAAAGATGCTAGAATATCATCATCAGAGCTTGTCATTGTTTTCCTAAGTTCGGTGCAACTGTTAGAAAGCAACTGAGAATCCTTAGTTATTGTGGTCTCTGTGGAGTATTCGGGTGTCAAGATTTGAATGTCTGTATCACGACAACCGTACAGAGGATTTTTAACAATGTCTGGTGGGTCAACATTAGTCGGCGCCGTCGTCACCGATTCAGTTGTATAGTCTTCAGAAACTGTAATCACATCTGAATCCGGTAAATAAGCGATTTTCTCTTCCGATTTTCGTATGTCCTCGTAACCCGGCAATGGTTTGCCGTAAAAGAAATTTCCAGTGAACGGTTCCATATGAACAGGTTTGATATGTCGCGGACGGCACTTCACACGACTGTTTTTACCGATATCACTTGCAGATTTTTTGCATTGCTTATTTTTTGCTAGTTTTTCGATTTCGAACAGACTTATTTGATTGTTATAATCACTGAAAAGTGTGGAATCAGAAGCAGATCGCGTCAACCGTTTGCTTTTGGTTGTCGAATTGTTCTTCCTATAATACCACGAGTAGGATGTACCGACGCTGATATTCGCTGACGACTTATAGAGGTCATATTTCCCATGCTTCATGTTGCACAGCGCCGTGAGGTGTAACACGCGACGTAGAATCTGCACTGGCGGGCAATTGGCAAATGTGTAAAATACATTATGTTCCACTGGCTGACTGCGCGCACTAGCTTGCGTGCTGCGCATCGAATGCATCAGACGTATGTGCCTTGTGGGATGTCAGATGGTCCGTAACTGCCCACTGTATGTTGTTACATATGTTAGCCAAGCGATTCTTCTGATGTATTGACATATTTAGTTTTCAGAGCGCGTAACTTATGGGAGATATCGTTCGACGAGCTATTCAATGGAGTGGAACGCGTTTATTATAGTTTTAAAATAAAGTGTATATAATAATCTAACAAATAAATGGTTGCCTCAAACGAATACAATAGAAATACATACAAAAACTATTCAACTATGCAATTTAAAAAATTTCAAATTCAAATATACACTATTGGTACATACAAGTTTGTTTAACAGGAAGTTAATGGATCGACAAAATATATGTTCAAGTCCACAAAATATGTCACACTAATAAACTGCTCTTTTGAGAAAATGCATTTTGTAGTTATTAGATACTCACAGTTAATATAGAGCCAAGTTCTTGAACATAAACCCTCTCAGTCTGCAAAAGCTCGGCCAACACGTGGCCACGTCGTGACCGTCGCGCCTCTGCGTCTTCTCCACCAGAGCTCTCTGACCCTCCTGACGTTTCCATCTGTGGAGAAAAGTTTCGCTAAGTATGCCTTCTTATCATAGGTTCCTATCATTTAAATAAGCATACCTAAGAAAAGGGTTTCATTTAGTTTTTTTTGTATTCTATAAGTAGATTTAAAATTGTATTCGCACATATGATAAAGAAATGTGTTAAAAACAAAACTGTCATAAATAATTAAAAATTGTTATAAACAATTTAATTTTCCATTTTATTTTGACGTTCTTGACAGATAAACAGCTTATCCGGCGGATATACGAGTTATTGACCGATTTGGCAATAAGCGAGAGTTTCTTTCATTTGTGCTTACAAAGGGGCAACTACAAATAATTTCTTTTATTCATTATTCATAGTATTTTTTAGTAAAGATTCGCGGTCATGTAATTAAAATATTAATCATGCCAATATTTAATATTAACTAAAAACTAATATATAATATGTACATAAGTATATTTTATTTATGTTGTGATATGTCGTATCATATTTTAATTTCACACCATTCAATTAAGGAATTCACTTTAATTTTAACGTTTCATATTAAATAGGCTTACTTATTTAACGTTGAGGTTTCTGTGTTTTTGTGTGACTTTCACGCACAATATATATATTCGTGTAAATAAACGATATATGGATTATGACGCGATTAACGTATTTAAGTATTGCAATTGAGGTCTTGTATGTATGTTACACTTAATTTCTAACTGTGTTATTTAAATAATAATTATTATTTCCTTACGCCATTTGTTATTATTTTGTTAACCATTCAAGTTACTAGGTAAAATAAAGTACTATGGCTACTTACAACTTTATCTGAAAAATCCTTTACAATTTTGTAACCCGTTTTTAATACAACATTTATGGTCTCCATTACGTTACGTAAATATGTTCAAAATGCACAAATATCACACAGAATATATACTGTTGAGCAAAACATAACTTTTCATATAAATTGTCGTGTATGAACGTGAACGGAGCACATGCCGTGTGCCTTTGATAGTAAGAATAAGGAACTGATGGGCCTGGGATGTGAAGGGGCGCGGGAATACGTTGGGATTGTAAAAAAAACTGGCTGCCTCCGCTTCACATATGTGCAACCGACTTGACGGATGCTCTTTGTGTATTATTTAGAAAAAGAGTGTTTTTTTTTTATTTTAAGAATATATTCATACTTTTTAAAAAGGAATACCATTTTAAATTCAACTTTAATTTAACTCAAGATGATAATAAAACTTATGTTGACGTACGACTCTATCCCAAGTTTTCTTGGGAATGCAGCAGATTATTTGCATGCATTGTTAAAAATGCATTATTATAATACATTTTACAGTGTTGAGTTTCGCCTCTCAACACGCTATGTGTCCAAAAATCGGCAGAAAGAGGGAAATGAAGTGTCTTACTTAACACTAGGTTCCCTCTGCCTACCCTGCTGTGTGCTGGATACAGCGTGAAGGTGTTTTTATTTCCATCTTAATATTTGTTGTTTTCTCAAAATAAATTGTATTATTAAAATATATAATAGCACTTTTCAAGCGCCACGTATGCTAATAAAATATACTTATCGCATCAAAATCATAATGACATGAGTTTATGTGATTATTCACAAGAGCAGAGTAAGGGTGGTCCAGCTAGTTATTTTAACAAAGTAGAGCACAGTGACAGCCGTGTTCTTTGCTTTTATTACAAAGGGCGAACGTGCTGCAACAGCGTTATAGACTGAGCACGTTGTATTTATCGATACTAGTGTGCGTGACTACGTGTGTAGTGGAGCACACCTGCCGAGAGTTCCGTAGTCGTTGGGGACAGGACAGACACTCTTCATATTCATCAATTTCTATACCATTCAACTCAACGGCAGTTCAAATCCGAGAGGATTGTTTTTTTTTTCTTCTTTCGAAACATCTGGCGCGGCTCTGGTTTGGCACGGATATTTGTAAGAAAAAAGCGCGTGCCACGTACGGTTGAATGAAAGACTTTACGTTATATTCGTAATAGAACGTGGGAACAGTAAATAAATTTGAAATTTAAAAAATAATTTTTATCCGAATCGATTATTAAATAATAAGTATATTACAAACGTGACATTAAGCCCTGACCCCAACAGACTTGCGCACTTGAACTGATTGACCATATTGTACCCTCAATTGCCGCACGTCGGCTGCGCTCGCGCAATCGTAAATTCGTAAATTATGAAGCAATATATTGTAACATATTTCGTTATTAAATATCCTCCAGAAAACAAAGAATAATAAATTACAGCTAATATTGAAGCTAATTATATTCCATAATTAATTAAATTCATTCTATATTTATTTTTGAGCAGGGCGGGGCGGCCTCAATTCATTCTTGTTAAATTTTTAGGGTTCCATATATGAAAAAAAAGCTACCCAATTCTCCGTCTGTCAAAACAATGCGTAGGAAATCTAAGTCAAAACATGCATCGTTTTTGCTGCATTTTGTATGGAATTGGCGCATAATAAAAAACAGGTACATACTTCATGCTGTACGTACAATAATGAGATTCAAAGGAAAAATAGTCTGAAAAAATATACAATAAATACATGTTATACATAAAAAATCGAACAGAAAAAAATAATTACAAACTTGTAGAGCATTGCATACGTAATGAACCCGCCAACTTAAGTTAGCTCTCGCTAACTAAACTTAGTATACGAGAGTGACAAGCACTTGGCCGGGTTTTTCATGGTACAGCGTCTAGTGTTGAGACTCTTTGTCCTCTGCACATTTGAAAACATGTATGTATGTATGTCATGTTGATATGGACCTTCAGAATCATCGCGTTCAGATCTGTATATTATAACAGCAACAGGTTCATTTTCTATTTTTTTTTCTTTAAAACAAATGCAAAAGAACCATAGAGAAACACATAATATAATTAAATGTTATAATCGATTCACATAAACGATATACAATTAGGCCATTGTGGTGGAACTAAGACGATTGGAGATATTATACTTTTACCTATGTTTAGATTACTAAAATACCTATGTGAATATAGTTTTATCGCATTTGTCTCCATTTCATCATGGCTTTTGGTAATGCTTGTCATTGTCGGTTCAAATCCTACTCGAGGATATATTTAATATTTTCATTTCTTAAAGTGCCTCAAGAACTCGACGGAAAATGGGGAAGAAATGTCTTAATTCGAATGAAGTGTCTTAACACTAGGTTCCTAGATTCCTAGGTTCCCTCTGCCTACCCTGCTATGTGCGGGATATATATTACTATAAAGGAAAAAAAGAACTTCTAATTAAATATTATTAATAAATGTCGATATAATAGCGAAAAAAAAACCACAACAGCTAGAAAATTGGTTCGGCAGAACTATGAACCTCATAGCTCTGCTGTAACCGGGAGTCGCAAAAACGGGAGAACAGTTGTGTAACTGATTCCGCAACCGGCACAGGCTCCCGTTAAGGACCGCTACACTATGCTGAGTAATAGACGTTATATGGTACTTAAATAAGCTGCTCTTAGAGTTATTGAATGTGAAAGGTAAATATTTACATTGGTTATTAATAAAATTGTCTTCAAATTATTAAAATATTCCGTATTAACTATACTAATGTTTTAGCTCACGCAACAATGTATATAAAAGACATTTAGTAGTATCTCATTGACTATTAATAAATACTATCTAATCCATGAAGCATTTCATAGTTTTTTTTAATACATATATAAAACACGCTTTATCCTGCACTTAACAGGGAATGCAGGGGTACCTGCAAATCGAGTGTTAAGTACTTTATGATGAATTCTGGCAAATTTGCGTGTTTAGTGTGACATTTTAATATTTCGTTAAAAGTTGTTTTATATAGTTAGACATTTCAAAAATCAACTCCTGAAATAAAAAAGGAAACGTTTGCAATGCACACTGTATGATAATTAATAATAATTAGAGACGATGTCTTTGTAACTAAAATAAATTTAAAGATTTATGCTCCACATATCGTTTTTTTTTTTTTTTTATGAGAGAGGACAAGGCAAACGAGCGTTCGGCTCACCTGATGGTAAGTGATCACCGCCGCCCACGACCCCATGCAACACCAGAGGAGCTACAGGTGCGTTGCCAGCCTTTAAGGTTGAATGAAGGGCACCGGGGCCCGGCATTACCTAATGCGAAACGCAGTGGCAAGGGCCACTACTTCACGCCGGTTTAAGATACCGGGGGTGGTATTAAATCCGGTCGAGTCTGCCCATGCGTGTTGCCATTACTGGCGACGTGACTCTACCACACGTACTTTAGTCGCCTCTTACGACACCGACAGTACCAGGGTGATCCTATTCTAAGCCGGGACCACACGGCTAATATCGTTCGTGTATTCGAGAAAATAACTTATAAACATGAAAAAAATAATCTACAATATTCAAAGGATTATAGGAATTAAATTCCTATTACGATTTAAGTAACCAGATATTTACTTAACCTTAAAATGCTGTAATTTCTAAGTCTCGGTTATAATGACAAAAAGTGTTCGTAGAATCTACATTCCTCACACCGTATTTGAAGCTCAGGTACATTTGAGAGCACATCAGAGACGGCTATTTTGTGGCGCAAATACCATTAAAGGTGGCACAGTTCCAATCTGCTAAGATCTGTTATACGAGCTTATTTATTGAGAAGTGGAAGTGCGTAATCGAAGCAATCATAGCATTTACTTGCAATAAATTCCTCAAACATATAATTATTTATTAAAGAAAAAAATAAAAACGCAATTAATTTTATTTTATTTTATTTTAAATGTGAAGTGTTGATATTTCCTAATTTGAAAATCATTGACCACATCGAAAAGAACAAAAGAATAGGCGAGTACATCCGCATACCCAAATAATATATTATTTCAGTATATAAGAACGAGTACGTTGAAATCTTATTCTATGTATTTTACTTTATTTTTCAAAATATAAACAACTAATGTTGTTACTAGTTGAGAAAACAAACGCTTTAAGATAAACGTTCTATTAACTACAACACAAATTACTACCTATCAAATATCTCACAGCCTTAAAAGAAAATATTTCTTGTGATCTTGAGATAAATTATGTAAATAAGTATATTTTTACTTTTCTTACATTACTTTTCTACTGCATTTTGCGAACCTGTTTGTTACAAAGTGAATATGTAAATAAAATATATTTTTTTCAAAGTGTCATTTGAACCTAGACTGTGCATTCTGTCATTATGCCACTGCACCAAGAGGAAGACATTGTTGTCAATAATGATAATGAGTATATCAATTTATACTTCTGTACTTACGGGCATAACATGAGATAAAAACTATTTATATATAATATAAACGGCGTAGGTATGTATTTCCGTTTGTGGAAATGTTGCGGTTGGTATACAGCCATATTAAATTGCTTTATTTTTTATATACTACCGCAGCAAGGTATTTCTTTGAAAAATAACACTTCAATCTGTCGCAATTAATTCAAATGAACACCGCAATTATCTGGGTTAAATAAAGTTCGCGATCTCCACTACGTACATGAACAAATAGGCTATATGTATTTTATAGTGTCACGAATACTAATTGATTTAATATTATCAATAGAAAAGGCTGTAAGCTCAGATAGCTTTAATAATGCGGGATCTTATTGCCAAATTAATTTCAGACACTATAAAAAAATATCTATTGCTTGTTTGCGTGTTAGATGGTGGAATCGCAATATAAATTATATATTTATTATAGAGGCCAGTCGTCGTACACAAGCGTTACACTGTTAATGCGACAGGTTGGGGGTTCGATTCGCAATCAAGGATATTAAATATTTTCATTTGCTCGCACTGGTAACGAGGCAAAGCGAGGTCTTGATCTGCCACTCGACACGCAATGCCACCAGAATTCGGCGGGAAGTGACGAGCGGAAGTATAGGTAATGGTTTCACCTTCCCAGATTCCCTCTGCTTAGCCTAGTATGAAAGGGGTATAACGTGTAGATAAAAATAAGTCATTATTATGTGTATAAAAACATAATTCACACACATTTCTAATAAATTAGTATTTTTAAAGAAATAAATACATACATATAAAGAACTATCAGAATCATGCATTAAGTTCATGCAAACGTCAACAATAGTTAATACAGATAACTTATTAATAATTTGTTTATTACAGATAATTAAAATAGGTTAGTCACAAGTTGTATTATCATACAAGCCGCTAGCACAGCTTACTCACAGATTTTAAGCGCCACGACAGTTCTTCCATGACTTGCACCCATTTTATATTAAAATTCATTATCCTTGCATGTCGTTTGTACATATATTGGGAATTTATTTTATGTACAATATGTGGTCTTAAAGTCACATCGTCTTCTGAATTTTCGGCAGCCTCAGGGGACGCCATTATTTTATAAATTAATTGTCACTTTTTTATTTTAAATATATGAACGTTCATAATTTCTATTAATGTTATAAGTAATGTGCTATAAGAATATAACCAAAAATTTTATAAGTTTTTTAATAATGAATTTATATAAAACTGAAATTTTTTTAACGACATTAGATATATATATATCTTGCAAAATTATCCTACTAATATTATTATCTTGCAAAATTACCAATTATAAATTTAAAATTGTTTGTTAATATAATTACAAAATATTTTGAATAAATTAAAAAAGAAGATATAATGTTATGCAAAAGTAAATTTGGAATTTTCAAAAAAATATATAAGTAATATATAGATGAGTTAACGTTTGTTGCATAAAATTCACGTAATTTGTACATTTTTGTAGTTATAAAATTACAAAATGGCCAATTCGTCTAATATTTAACAGTTATAATCAAGAAGCATATACGTAATAGAGTGAATCTCTGTTAGTTAGTAGTATATTTAATTTCTCGAGAATTAATTGCGTTGACCTGGATGATCGCTGAGACCGTACCGTTTCGCGACGAAACTTCCAACGAGAAACCCCTATCTGAATAACCGGTCGCTTGCGAATGCCAGGAAGTGGGACAGTAGAAACTTAGAACGACCTTCAAAATAAATTCGTATATCGTATTTGTATCGACTATTGCGAATGGGACGATTGAAATAGTTTATGCTTAACTTAATCGTGATAGTTCACTTTAAACGTTACGGTATGAAGATACAAAAATAACTACGTCGTCGAAAAGTCGATACCAGAGCGAAGAATTGAAAATATAAATTTTAATAAATATTTCATTTCTCCGAGTGGCGATCGAACCCATAACCAGTCGCGTTTCCAGTCACACTTTCTGCCCGTGCGCCACGACTGGCCTCTTGTAATATATTAAATTATAGGTGAATATAAATGACATAATCTCCAAATGTGAAACTCGCTTAAATATTCATAGCAATTAGCCCGAGGACGCAATCAATGGGTATTAGGTTAGGTACACAACGATAAGGTAACATGTGAGTTAACTATACGTCACCGACCGCCGCATAGAGCTCTACAGTTTAAATGCTATAGTAAACACATTACGTATACTAATTATCATGCGAGAGCCACCTCTAAGATACATACGTCGTTGCGTTACACGCTTTTGTCCAACTGTGAGTTATGAGGTGTTGGGAACAAAGAAATTTATGAAGACTAAAATGTAAACTGTACTACTGAGTAAAATCTAAATTGTAGGGTACTTTTTCATTGTGAAATGACAATAGACACGATTCAGAGAGAGAGAGAGGGAAAGAGATATTTTAGGAAGATTGCCTTAATTATAGTAAGGTCTGTGAAGGAAGATGAGATATTAAATAAAGATAGAAAGAGTCAAACTACGACCGGTCGTTCGTGATGTCTTCAAAACACTTTCTCTAACCAGTAGTATATCTGATAAATGTGGTAGTGGCGACAATTTACGTAAGAATTTATAAAAAAATTTTATGTTTGTTGTTATGTTATTTTTTTATAACTTTGGAATTTATTAAAAACATAAATTAAAAAAAAAAGGGTTATTTAAATAATGATAGAAACTTAGATACTTTTTACGTTTATTTAAGTAAACTCTCATTATAGGTATAATACTTGTATCCTGTAAACCAAGATGGATGATCAAGAAGACCATACAACGAGCAAGACAAAGAATGACGTTCTCGGTATGATGCCCACAATGAGATCCAATTTCTATGTGAAGTGATAACATCGGCTGTCCGCCTCCCACGGTCTTATTATTTAGTTTTGCAAAATATCACGTAATAATAGCTAATTTAGATACGATCCTATAGATACTTATATCCAAAACTAAAATGTAAATAATGATAATTTTTTAATAATATTCAACACTCCGTTGTTTTTATTTAATTTTTTTATGTTATTTATTCATATAAAAAAAAATATCTTAATTTTTACAATACATATCTTCATATATATTGTAAAAAATCAGAATCTCCTGAACTATAGAGTTGGCAGAGGTATATGCAGTCATAATATTATGTATAAAAACAACAACATACCTATATAGTTCCAAACTAACGAAAACACTTTCACCGTCTAGAACTCGAAACTTAGAAATTCCTAAGCGATATGTGTTTTTTACAATATGTCCTGATCGCCTTTGAACTTAAAACCAAAGTTAATACCAAAGTAAAAACAAAATAGTTCAATTTTACTTGAGTATCATTAATTTAAATTTAAATTTTTAATTAATAAAATCGATATCATAAGAAAGTTTCATCATACGAAGCACTGCCTCCAGAGTTCGGCGGTGCCTGGGAGACGACATGTTTAAGCTGCTGCTGTGTCCGGGATACAGGTGAAGCTGATTTAATTTAAATGATTACTTTAAACGCTCTTAACCCCCATTGCATTTAACGCTAAGGCAGTGTCCATTGGAGCGTGTCTTTCACACAGATTGACATGTCGTAAACAATGGGACTAAAAGCTTATGGTGACGCGGTTCACGTCGCAGGCGACCCCGTTATCTATTGTGCGTTGTACGGAAAATGTTTTACCTGGGAAGCCATCGAATTTACAACAGTTTATATGTATAGTCACTAATAGAAATCGGGGAAAAAATATTATAAGCTTTCAATGGTTCTATGAAATATTTATGGTTTTTGTGTCTATAATTCGGTATAAATGTCGTACGAGGTTTTTTTTATATAAGAAATATATTATTTTTATTTGACGAGCAAATTTAATAGGAATTTAAGGTAAAGTATCAATGAACTGATCATAAATTTCTGGACTAAATTCCATGGGTGAATACGCATAAGTGTCATCTGCTATGAGTCACCTAACGTAAAGTTTATTATGATTCATCAGGTTCCCGACAGTTACAATATTGGCCTTGCGTGATGAATAAATAAGTACAGGAAGAGGGTTTAGATACGAGCGTGATGGATGGAAGTGAAAATATGGACCCTTGTATGTCCAGAAGAAATTCTGAATGGACGCCTGCACAGTGCATACTAAAATATATTTTAGTAAGTTATGTGCATATGTTTTGTAAATGGGACAATTAAAAACGTAAAAACTATTAAAAAATGTAGTAGAAAAATTTATTATTCCTTTTTTTAGCAGGCATAGACAGAAGTAACCTAGTGTTAAGACACTCCGTTACCCATTGGAACACTAGTTCTCCCCTTTTCAACGAAGCGATTGCGTGTTGTGTGGTGGAGCTCAACGCTTTTAGCTTTGAGCTTTTACCTCGTAACCAGAACTAGATAATGAAAATATCTATTAAAAGCTTCAATCCTCCCCCGGAAGGGAATAGATCCCATAACCTGTTAATCTGCCTAATATATAGAAACTTGACAAAATTGTATCGATTACCATTCATTTTGTAAGTTGACACATTAAGCGCCATATTATTTACATAGCATAAATAATAAAATCATTAGTAATTCACATCGCACACGGATTTTAGTCTTGCGGTACTTTCACTTGCCTTCGTAAAGGTTGATACGTAGAAGCAAATTAAGTATCTATTTAACCCTTTTTTATTTAATTGATGGGTTGTGGAAACAACGTGATAAAATGTACGTAAGTAGAGGATTATTTTTCCTACAGCCCATTGTTTTTTACCCATTAATTTCCCTGAATGGGGCTCTAACCTCCAACCTATCGCGTTTAAAGTCCCACGCTTGTGCCGCTGCGCCGCGACTGGTCTTTAATAAATGTTTATAATCTATATTCCTTCAGGGAAAAAATCCAATGATTTTATGTTAATAGATAATTATACATTATGAAATAAATTTTGCTTATTAGTATATGCAGATTAATGATAGTTCTACACCAAAATAATGAATAAATTAAACCTACATATACGTATAATGGTAGCTCCAAGCAGAACCCTTAGGGCAACTACTTGAAACGAGTTCAGCCGCAGCGGGAGCTTTAAGCAATCTTGTCAAGTGCCTCTGGGACAATGACCTGGGCATATAATAATTTTAAAAAATGGGGGATATGAGGTGATTAGAAAATTCGTCAAAATTTATCACGGATCCGGTAATGTGGGGTTCTCTTATTAAAAAAAAACATTCATGTAAAGCCAAAAAAAAATTTGGATTTTAATGTACAATTATGAAATATAAAATCAAAAATATACTATGTTCATTTATCAAAAAGATCATTGTTTTAATTTTGAACTTGAATTTGACGTGTAAAACCACTAATAATGAGAATTTAGTAGTGTTAATTGCGGTGTACAAAGCGGACGTTCAACGTTTAGCACCTATTATTTACAAAGTAGTTGCGCTTTCAGACTATTATTAGGATTTTTACGCGTTTTTGAAGGTAATTACTATGTTGACTATTGTTTGTTAACCGTTTTTTTTATTTTACATGTATCCCGCATATAGCAGGATAAGCAGAGAAAACTGAATTTCGAAACTTTGCGTATCGTAAGGTGGAAATGACAATCATTCAATCCCCCGAGAAGGCATCAAACCCGCAACCGTCACGTTTACAGCAAGACTCTATCGCTACACCACACCAATTGATGACGATTAGTTATTACCATACCAATTATACACTTATAAATATTTTAAGTTTATTATATTTGTCCTTATATTTATACAGTGCGTTATAGGTACATGAAAATTAATATTGCTGCGATAGTAAGATAACCTTTTAACGAAGTTAGAAGTAAATTTATGTAATACAAAAAAAACAATATGGAATTAATAATTACATTTTGTTTCTAGTTTAGAACCTAAAAAAGTTCACAACCTAAAGTCTACCGCACATACATACACCGGTCTAAATAACACAAAACGAAGTGAAGGTTATTACTGATTCCGGTCTGATATTATAACACCACTACGTCACGCACCTCGCACCTTTGTAATATTTAACAAATGCAAATATAGATAAATGGAAAAGATAGATAAAAAGAATGAGCAAATCCAACCGACAAACATATAAAATAAACCGTAATATAATTGAAAATGTTTTGGCGCGATCTAAATTAACTGAGATATAGTGTGATGACACGAGATGCAACGGAAACGTGCGCTCGATAAGCTTTTGACATATATTTTTGTCGTTTACAATGAAAAATATAATATGCTAAAATTATTTTTGTTATTAGAATAAATTTAATTTTATAGTTAAATACTTATGGCAACGTACTCTACACAGTCTGAGTATCAACATATTTAAACACTTTTGAAATCAAAATCACTTATAGAATAAAATATATAAAAACAATATAATCAAAATAAGCACATTTCTATATAACAACGTAAACGAGTCCATCCGATGCACGTTCAAGGAAAACTAATGAATTATAAGTGCTGTGTTAAAATAATATTATTATAAATTTAACATTTTACAACAATAAGCAAATTTCCTTGTTAGTTAGTTCAAGGTTACATTTTTGCTCTTTGATATGTATACAATTATATAATAAGACGATATTATACGATTATTTATTTCTAATGTATGTACATATGTAGGTTTTATAAATCTGAATGATTTAATAATATCTTTTAATTTTTATTTATCTGCAGATTCGGAATAAGCAGAAATAGAGTAAGCCTAATTCCAAAAACAACATTTAGAACAAAGTTTATTTGTACCAGTAAGGCCAGTCGTGACGCAGGGACACAAGGATGCGACCATAAACTAGACAAGTTGTGAGTTCGATCCCCACTCGGTGAAATTAATTATATAACATTTTCATTTCCTCGCTTTGATAACGAGACAAAGTGCGGCATTGAATTCCATCACTCAACAAGTAGTGCCTCTAGAGTTCAGCAGAAAATAGAGGACAGAGTGTCTTAGTACTAGGCTTCCTCTGCCAACCCGACATCACCTGAGATGATCAAAATAAAATTCGAAGTAGTACAAACTTAAAAACTGAAGTGCCATATGAATTCGCGTGAGTTATCCAATATAAGAGCGTGAAAGGCCGGCCGACATACTCGTATGGTAATATGGCTGTTAGAAATCGGAAAACGTTACGATTTGACCGTACGTGTCATATAAACAGAACGTTGATCGTAGTTAAACTTCAACTAAAAGCAAGTTAAATTTAAATAGACCAAATAGTATGTTACAATATTTCTTAATATTTATTTTGTAAATTATTATGTTTAAATTAATGTCATCTCCATCATATAAAATTACTTGGGTAATTAGTATATAAACAAGTAACGTTTTAATTTTTTTTTACCGTAAACAAAAGCAGTTGCGAGGTTTCAGAAAAATCTCTTAAATATGCATTTTGTAACGGATCTTGGTCATTAAAATTATATGGGTTGATAATTAAGACCATTATGAAATAATAAGTCAGTATATTTTAGAAGGCGTCGCGGCGCAGGGCACAAGAGTGTCACTGTAACGCGACGGTCGTGGCTTCGATTCTCACTCGGAGGAATAAAATATTATTTATTAATAAATTGACGTCTTCGCTCGGGCACCAAGGCAAAAGCCAGGCTAGGTTAACACTAGGTTCCGTCTGCCTACTATGCGGGATACAGCGTGAAGCTCATTTTTTTTAAATATATAATTATATATTTTAACATTTATAACAATATTAAGCCATACATATATAGATGTGAATATTAATCCAATGGTTTTATTGATTTCACGAGAACTCCAGCAAGCTAAAAAATTTACTGTTCGTTTATATCAATAAATTGAATTGTCTTCGAAAGCCGTTACGAGCCCGTTAATCTGTAAACAATATAAGTTAGTGGTTCCCAGTAAAGATGCGGGTTGTTCAGTGCTTTTAGACAAAGCTCTAGGTGGAAAAAGCCCGTATAAAGTTTCACTTTCATTGTGAAATGAGGACTATTGTGCGACAGGCGGATGAGGCCAGACGCCATTTTGTGACTGCTTCTTCCATTCAAAACTGAAGATTTTCAAAGGGTTGACTCAAGGTATCTCGAAGACGCTTAAGATATTGGTGTCCCAATTTTAACACACAATACAATATATAATTAGAATTACGAGTGCAGATGTAAAAGTTTGGTAATGAAAAGAGGACAGGAGAAAATTGCATTATAATTAAAAACAAATATAAAATCTCTGATTTTACGACAACATTGGGTCATAAAGGTTTTGAATTTTTTAAATATGATATATTTACAAAATTTAAAAAATTCAAAATAATATATATATATATATATAAAAGGAGATGTTCCCACTGACAGAGGTGAGACGGGAAATTTGGACAGATGTTGATTTTCGTAACGTGGCCACCCACAAACAAGGGATTATTAAATTTTTTTAACCCTGACGGGGTGAAATAGCGGTTTACAGTTTATAGACATTTTTTTTAAATCGCCACCGATTCTTATAAAAAGTAAAATTTAGACTCAAAAAATTTTTCATTGAACACGTGTTTTAAGGTGAAAACTGAAAATATTTTCATAAATATATTTAATATTCGTATATTTCTATGGAGCGAAGCCGCCCAGGTCCGCTAGTATATATACAAACTTGAAACAAGAAATCTGTTACGTCTTTTGTCTTTAATCATTTTCTGTTAATTGCAACGTAGGTTAAGTTCGTAAGGAATTGAAGATAAGAGATATTGTTTTAGTTACTCTGTTATTAACTCTATGTTTTTTTACATTATAGAGACGTTGAGTACCTGGTGGAGGAGCTCCATATCTATTCTATGCATGGCATTTGAATCTATAAGTATTCGGTCGTTCAGTCAATATACTATAGGTACTTTTTTTTCCTCTGCCACACAGCAGGGTAGGCAGAGGGAACCTCAGTATTAAGACACTCCGTTCCCCACTTTGCGCGTTGACTAGCAGAACTCAACGCCGCACTTTGTCTCGACACCAGAGCGAAGAAAATCTAAATATAAACGTAAATAAATATTTCACTTCCTCGAGTGGCAATCGAACCCACCACCGTCGCGTTACATTCACACTCTTGTGCCACTGCGCCACGACGGCCTCAGGTACAGGTACATATATGATTAAAATAGAGAAGTAGGAAGTATTATAGTTGTTATTAGAAACACTAGGAAACACTCTTAAAACACTAGGCCGCTTTAAAACCGTCAAGGAACCCGAGTTCGTGTTTTAGAGGCGTCTTACTTACGATGTAAAAAGTGATGCATATCTACCTATATACTAACTAAGGGATCGTCTCAAAGGCTCTCATTAGTAGTTTTTAGCCTGCGGATAAAATTGTACCCTATATTCATTCAAATTTTCAACTTTAAAAACTCTCCACTTAATTGTTTGAAATTGAAAAATGAATATTTTTGAATAAAAATTTTAACGTAGGAGTTTTGAAGTGACTATCGTGCTTCGTTATTTTAGACGAACGTTTTGAATGCCGACCCGTTTTAACCATATACGTAAATATGGCTAAACAGCATATTTCACAACAACGTCACATATAAAAAAAAAATTAGACATGTGGTAAGTAATTCTTCGAATTTATAAGATATTTTTATAACTACTTATTTGCATATTGCTTTTTTTTTTGTTTTCACGCTGTATCCCGCATATAGGCGGCGAAATTCAACGCCGCGCTTTGCCTCTTTACCACAGCAAAGAAATGAAAATATCAAATAATTTTGTTTCTTCGAGTATGAATAGAATACATAATGACACAAATAGATAAATAAACCTCATATCTGTCCTGGGCTTAGACATCGAACTCAACAACACCGAAGAGCGCGTCAACAGGGACTACCAAACTATATTTGTTTATTATAATTATATGTTTATCTATATATACATATTTTTTAACGAGGAGATAAAAAAAATATACAACCAACCTATGTTCCATGAAAGTTTATCTTGAATTAAGTTCAAGTTAAATAAGATAAAAATTCCAACAAAATCTCTATGAGAGGGGTTAATAAAACTTATTTCTGTGGATATTTAAATATTTACTGAAATCTTATCACTAAGTATACAATGCGGACAGACAAATGATAAGCTTGGAACTCTATATTAAAATATTTCTAAACCACATTACTTAAATATTTGACTTAAATAGTAACGTTAAGATTTAAAAGTATGAAGAATAATATATTCGATTCGACATATTATATTAATCTATAAGCCATTGATAAGTCTACCTTGTCGCTGCAGACGCAAACGTAGTTAGGGTTGCAATAAGCGCAGTCGCATTCCGCACACTCGCTCCAGAAGATCTCGCCGTTGCAGCCGAGCCGGCTGCCGGTTTCCACATCCACCCACGTCGATCGCTTCATCAGGATCACTCATTAAGTTCCGACACAGTCAATCAGACATCACTAACGCAGAACTAATTTTAAATTGCACTTCACCTACTATGTATACTACGGAAATTATTTTTAGGAAAAATGTACAATATAGAGCACTACAGCACTGTATAATAGTCACATGCACTGACTGATCACTAAAGAAGTAGAAGATGCAAAAAGAAGGAAACCCGTGGCGGCAGTACCGCCGCGCTACGGCTCATCGGACAGACTGCTCGCTGTGTACACCGTGCCGTTCACCTACGTGCTCGAGTAGGAAGCCCTCGACTCAAACACTTAAATTACAACACTAAATTTTTTCAACAACAAATGCAAACTGAAAAAATAATAAACTTTTATTTACAATAATTCTCTTTCGTTCTGTTTTCGAGCGAACCGTTTCAATGGACTACATAAAATAAAAACAAAGAGAGTGTTTACTCTCGTTAATGACCGGCCGTTGTGGGGGGAGCGTAATTATGATTCTCTTTGTCTTGTAACTTTATACGTGTCAAATAACTTCATAAACATATATATATTTTTTAAATTCAATTAATTAAATGCAAATTTTTAATCCATTTTATGGTTATTATTCTGTTTAAACTTTCGTCACTTCGAATGTAAATAAAGCTGACCAAGTAAGCGTGAGAGGGTGAAGCCTTATTGTTGATAACATAGTAATCGACATTCATTTTGTACGACGTAATGATTTGTTGACAAATAATCGTAGCAAACGCACAGTTTTTCAATACAACGAGGTTTTTCCATACAATCTTCTTATGATATATATATATATATATATATATATATATATCCATTGATAAAAATTATGTCAATTAATAAGCAGAGACAATTTTTTCATATGATTCTAGTTTTGTCAACGTAATATAGTGAAGTAAAGGGTAAAATTGAAAGACTTTCAAAAAGTAAAATTGGCAAATAATTGTGTAATAAAAGTACCTAAATGCACAATGCACACGTAAAATAATTTTTATTTCATTAGAAAGTGGATCTTAAGTATAAAATGTAACTTAATTATTCAAAAATGTATATTTAAAAATTTTCTCTACCTGTTTTAACGCAAGAAAAATTTTCATTTAAATTGAAAATTTCCCAAGTCTAACCGCAAATTGTGCTGAGAATGATTAAGGACCTCGTGTGTTGACTTCTTAATATAATTTTCTCAGTCATCTATCTTAGTCTAAGTTCTAAGTTAGTAATATTATAAAATAATCTGGCAGCGACTTGTTACCGATTGCACAGGAATATAGATCAGTTTTTCTTCTGTAATTTGCAATCAAATGGTGCATGATGATTTTGTTTTCATAATGCATCACACGCCGATCGCTATTCGAGGCTGTAAGTGTAACAGAGGAAAGAGAAACTTTTACCCATTTTAAATATAAATTGGAGTAAACACTGTAGGTACTTCCATGATAAAATTTTACAAACTAAAGAATATAATATTAATATGCATTTTAAAATATTTCTTATTAAAATAATAATATCACAAAGAATTACTTAAAATCAAAAATATGACTATAAAATAATAGCTTTCCCCAACATACACAAATGTAACTAAATTAATTTAAAAATTAAAGTAATCGGATCAATCCAAGAACGAGATTATGTATTGTATCTAAATAATCAAAGCTGAGTTTAACGTCCGAACGGGCACAACACTTTCATTTCTAAAATGAAAAAAAAAAAACAGTGAAATCTCAGCGGAGTAGGACAATTCCGTGATTCGAGACTTCAACTATTCGATAAAATTTACCACAAATCTCGTGTTTCAATGCACTCAGGGGCTTTTTGGGGTCGATGGTTGAACGTGCTTTGATTTCGGTAGGCCTGGCCTGGTCTATAGCCTCTATATAGATCGAGTTTGGTAAATAAACTTAATTATATACTTGTATATAATTAAGAGTTAATACGGTTAACTCTATGAGCTAGTAAATTATAAAGCGATACGAAAATTCTTCGTAATATTTTAATATTCTTCAATGACAATAATGACGTATGCGGTAATGAACGTCACCTAGTACTGTATTATTATCATAGAAAAATTTCTCAACACAGTGTTCTTACATCAGAAGACCATGTTAGTTACCGGTAGCTAACACGTACATATATAAATCTATGTAAATACAATAAATAACACGTCAACTAGGTTATAATTTAAGGTAGATTTTTTTATTTCTCCGACTACCCCCGTTAAGGTTAAATGTAGAAATTATTTTATTACATATAACTTTAAATTTAATTACATATTAATTAATAAATCGTATTTAAAAATAGTTTCATATCTGTAATGAAAATATGACACTTCCTTGAGGTGTCAGTTACTGGTGCTATCATCCTGTTTAATTACCATAAATATTACAAAAATTTATAATATGAACGCTGAATAAAATATATTTGTCTATTATCAATATTATTCCTACAAACTAACATTATTAATCAAAAGTTAAAAAAAAAACTATCTGTTATTATAAATAATTACTGTGTTATCTTAAATTGATTCCGCAGCTTACCGAGATGAGAAGCAATCTCGATAATAATGGTCAAACGTCAATTAAAGAGACAAGACTATTTTGGGTCACTGGTGCTCGCCAGTCTGCTGCAGACTGACGTTTCTTCTGATCCTCTGATACACTGTGATGGTTCAACATAATCGCTTATATGAAAAGAATAAATGCACAATCACAGTTTAAACTTTCGATGTTATTGAACTTGAAACAAATTAGTTCTGAGTTTACTAATGGTATATCATTTGATGGTTAGAAGGTATAGTAATATACAATAGAGAATATGAGGAATCAATTGTAATGATTTCGACGAATACAACTACAGCAAGTGTTAAAATTTGCAACTGTCATATTAAAATTTGCTACGAGAGTAAAAATTGAATTTTAATGATGATTCAATATACATACGCTAAGTCATCCAAAATTTCATCTCGTTTATTTAACGAATTAGACACGTAAAATGTGTTTACTTCTACACATTCATATCACGTTAAACGAACGGTTTTATCGATTTAGCGAGTCGTTAATTTCGTAATACTTGTTGAGACTGGGACACTCTATATATTGTGTAAAACTATGTATAATTTAAATAATGCGGTTAGAATGTTAGCTTATTTCAATATATACTAGAATATCTTGTATATTGTGATCAAGCGAATTGTACAGAGATTTCATGGTAATAACTAAGCCAAGAAATAAACAAAATATTTCATTTCCTCGAGTGGGATTCGAACCTAAGACATATCCCGTTTACAGTCACAATTTGTGCCCCTGCGCCACGTTCCTATTTATTTATATATATAGAAGAAATAATGTATAATTAATAGTTTTATAAATAAAAATAGATTCTATTTAACATTATAAATGGAATAAAATCAAGGTTTAAAAAGTAAACATTTCGGTATATCATCAGCCAGGGTCAACAACGCTTTACCACAAGCATAGGGCATGTGGGCGAACAACATTACACGAACAGACACGCGTGCTTATACCTCAGATATACGACAAGTTTGGAGATTATGTGATCCCTAATTGGCAATACGAGGAGACCATCTAAAAAGAACAGAAGTTTATAAGATTTAAATTTTATGGAGGCATATAAAAAAATATTGGCTTGGTTTTTAATGTAAGGCACTGCGTTCTCCGCTTATTGTCCATTTGAAAGTTAAATTTTATATTTCTCCAAATGAGAATCGAATCTACAAACTCAACGTTTACAACCAATCTATTTGCACCACGATTACTTCAAGTGTTTACTACTACAATAAAAATTAGTCTAAATAACTTCAATCGTAAAGGCTTTTTGTTATATATTGTGTTCAAGTACCGTAAGAAACACGCGACGTCTGCTTGCGAAGGCGTACTCAATTACATATAAATCCCGTTAATAAATCAGATGAAAGTAAGCATTTAACGAGTGTAATAAACTATAATCTGGTTTTGTGATGTACATAATATATTTACATTCAACGAAATAGAAAATATGTAACTTCTTCTATTCCAAGAGTTCAGAAAGTAAATCTATTTATTAGCATAAATTTCTGAAGTGTCGATTGTTTATTTTCTTTCTCCAATTCTCAAATCTTATACGTTTCCAGTTTTCTTTCCAAAACGGTAGTAGAACCTTGACATTTAATAGCCAAGTGCCAATACTAATAATATTGAATAAATTATTTTCAATTTGAATGTGTATAGCAATTGAAATGTAAAATAAAACATATTTTAATAAAGATCATATTTTACATACGTTATTGCAGAGAGCAAAAAAATATTTTATCAACTGTTTGGTTAAATGTAGGTATGATATAATAGGTTACAGATATATTACAGAGCAGATTCTAGATAACAGCCTTCTCAAGGTGAGCATACCTTGAAAACGGAATGTTGTTGAGAACTCTTAAAGGTTGAGACTATTTGAGTAATGATATAGAAGATATACATACAACATAATATTATAAATAATTTTATATATTATAGATAATATAGCTCTAAGATACATTTAAAAGCCAGATATTAATAAATCTTTATCTATTATATAGGTATCTACTCCAATACGACAAGAATATTAGAAAATTCAAGTATTAAATGTAAAATTGACGAGATAAGATACATTCTTTCAATTAAGATAAAAAGTCGGTGAATATATTAAATTTGATTTATCTGAAACTATATAACAAGTTAGCAACCTACATACGCACCTTTTATAATTATATTATATTAACAGGTTTTTAGTTCCTTATCCTTTGTTTTTTTTCTTTTTGACACCAATTAGCATTATCACAGAATATATTTAGTTAGAAAGTATGAAGACAAATTTTCACAAAAATAATATCCGCTTTTCGTAAAATGTGTATTTTATCCCTATTATAGGATTTATAATATTTCATACTAGTTAAACCAACTAAATTGTGTGTTGTAAATTGTAAATATTTTATGTTATAAGCTATTAATTAATTTTATATCGAATTTTATAGCGAATTGATCAAATACTTAACTAAATACTTTCACACGCTTCTATTTTTAGAATAAAATGTTTAGATATGCATTTAAATTGACCTAATGATAAGAATGCAGTTTTTCATTTAGCTTTCATTAAATAAATTAACTAATTAATTAATGAGATAAAAAATCTCAATAACAAGATTTAAAATACATATATTAGTAGTAGAATGCAATGTTACATTTCGTCACTCAGCACGTAAAATACGTAATAATTTTAACATTGTTGGCATTAAATTTATATTTTTATTAAAATAAGGAAGCACTGTCTTAACTAGTCCGTCCGATTTCTTTAAAATGTTTTCATATTTAATTTAAATTGCAAACAACTGGCCAGTTAAGCATTAAAGCAAAGGTAATCTACAAGAGCTTTAAAGTTAACTTTACTGCCTCGCCTTGGCGCACGCATTCCATTCAACAGGAAACAAAGCTCTTATTGAATTGTAGCATTTGTACACGGCTTCCCCCACGCTATATTATTTTGATTGGTAATTTTTAGGAAGAAAATATTGAGGTCAGTCGTGGCGCAGAGGCACAAACGTGATTGTGATGAACGCGACAGGTTGTAGGTTCGATTCGCATTCGAAGAAATGAAATATTTAATATTGATGATATTTATTTTCTTCGCTCTGGTGTCAAGATAAAACGCTACGTTGAGTTCCACCACTCAACACGTAATGTATCCAGAGTTCGGCGGCAAATGGGGGAACAGAGTATCTTAATATTAGGTTCCCTCTGCCTACATAAATAAGTAAAGCGTGAAGCTAAAATAATATTGCAATTTTGACAAAAAGCGTAGCCTATATTATATGAGAAGAACAAAACAAATGAGACATTTTTATAAAAAAATAGATTTATTAAATGTAACTTTGTAAGTTTTACCAAATAATATACTTTTTTTTTAATTCTACTACAATTCAACGGATAAATTTTCTTTATTATATACATAAAAAATATATTTAAAAGGAAAATTAATTTAGTCTAGCTTGTTGCTAAAATAAACATAAAGTAGACGTAGGAAACGCTCTTCTTCTCTATGCTTTTAACTATTCAAATATTCGTAACATTACCATAATGACCCACAATCAAATAATTTTAATATATTTCATAAAATTTTATGCAAAAATTGCAAATAATGAACTATTGATCCTTATGAAACGAAACTTGTCGAAATTTTTTAATTAATAATCTAGTTATGTCAACATCCACGCCACCAGGGGCGAGGGTCGAGAGCTTCAAAGGAGTTGGAGCTTGCAGTCATTCAACTGTCATCGATTGGGCTCACAGAATCACTCAAACGGTATAATGGTTGCAGCTGAGAGGTATTGCATAATGGACGTTATGTCAGTTCAATGATTTTTATTACCTATTGTCAATTTATTTTAATTACTATGCATTTACTATGCGGAAGGCATTAATTGTTTGATAAAAAGCTAGTTCTTATTTATATGTGGGTATTTTTATAAAAGATGGCACAAGTGTGTGATTGTAACGCGACGGTTGTTGGTTCGATTCCCATTTGAGGAAATGAATTATAAAATCAGCTCCACGTTGTATCCCGCACATAGGGTAGGCAGAGGGAACCTAATTCTAAAACAAACGTTTCCCACAAATACTATTTATTAATATTTTCATTTCTTCGCTCTGGCATTAAGGCAGCTTTGGCATCAGCCCAGCGTTGAGTTCCGCCACTCAACACGGAATGCGTCTAGAATTCGGCGGAAAGTGAGGAACGGAGTTCCCTAGGTTCCCTCTGCCTACCTTGATGTGTACGGTATAAAGCGTGAACTGATTGTTTATTATTTATATAAATTATGTATAGTATAATACATAGTCAAAGATCTTAATTAGAATTGGTAATAGTAAAAAGTAAGTAGTCTTCCACTACATACATTAATAACAGTTAAGCAGGGTCAATTTGCCGGTTCAACAAGTGAACTCTGTAAGGATATCAAATGATACGAATTAAACCACTCACGCGCAGCCCAAACCTTTGGAGGGCATCCGTTTATGACGTTAGTTTGTATCGTCACGGATATTGCGCAAATACTCTATGATTATTGTTTACACAACACCGTGACCACTTTCACTTGGTATACCATAAAAATATAATCAATGCCATGCATACGTGATAAAGAAATCGCTTTATCACATTGCATTATAAACGCATTACAGATATATTCTAGGCTATGTAATTTAAGATTTGTTTGGTAAATATGCAATGCTTCGACGGAAAGTAGGGAACGGAAGTGTATTGATGCAGAACGGAGTGTTTTAACACTAGGTTCCCTCTGCCTATCCTGCTGTGTGCGGGGTACAGCGTGAAGTTGATTTTAATTATGATAATTAAATAAATATTAAGTTACAGGTGTAGTTGTTATCAAAAAAAACAAATACTCTCATGGTTTACGCAATAACAATATCATGTA
>JBAIZZ010000159.1:687009-722728 GCA_037355905.1 Heliconius aoede | reverse complement strand
ATATATTGTTTCATTTAATAGTTATTTGGGGATGATTTTATTTTCATCTATTGTTATTTTTTTTTTCATTTAAGCCGTTAACAATTAATCATTGAAAATTAAAAATAATAATTAAACGAATATAGAAATAAAACATAATTTCACAAATTTCTTACCTGTGTAACCAAAGCTCTGGTCTCTTGCGTAGCAGACTGTAATAACATATCACGGAATTGTTCCGGGGCAGTGAGACCGAAGCTCTTGGCGTCTTCTAATAATTTATCGACGGCTATGAGCCCGCCCTCGCCGGCTAAGATCTCTACACCCGTTGTGCACCAATCGTTTGCCTACGATAAAATTATAAATACAATTTAAATGGGCGTAAGCACACGGCGATTCGATATCCACTGGAGAGTAAAGAATTATTTTTGTTTTTCGCTTTTGTAACAAGACAAAGCGACAGACATCAAAAAACGTTGAGTTCCTCAAAATTTGGACCGCTTTGAAAATTGAAGTGATTTACTATGTGTTTATTATTTGTTCTTTATTATGTATGTACAATTTATTATGTGTTCTAATATAATTGAAAATCTAATATTAAACTTACAGCAATTGAAGCTATATCACATTAATAAAAATGTTATCTTACTTTGTCTATTCTATCCATTAATTCTCTAGCTTTGGTCAACAGTAAATTTCGTTTCTGTATTTTGTCCAACAGCAATGTACTCGTTCGTCTTAGCTCCTCGCATTTTGATTCTATATGGTCCACGGAACTCAATGGGTCTTTCATTAAGTTTTCACCTACAAAGTAATACAAATAAAATATTAACGTATTTTCTTAGGAAAATATATTTAAAATGATAGTTTTATATGATATACCTTCTTCTATAACAGTCGAGGCACTATCGAGGTCACTATTGCAAAGTTTTTCAAAGTCATTAGCTTCTTGTATGAGACTATCAACTCTATTTGCCGTTTCCCCAACTTCGGTCATGTCGCACGCAGTCTTTAGATGGCTGTCTAAAGTTGCCTATAATTAAATGATATTTTTTATGTATTTAATTATTATAAATATATATTTTTACAACATTTACATTTTATTTAAATAAATAATTTTACTTTCCCTTAAAATAAAAAAAATATAACATAAAACTGTCCACTCGTTAATTGACGACATTTATAGTTTATCAAATTTAAAAATAAAATCTTTTGACAGGTATGTCATAATTGTTTACAATTCAGATAAAGTTGGTTTAAGTAGTTAGTAGAAACTTATAGTTAATAAAATATTCTGTGAGCCGAATATTAAAATGAAATATAAATATTTATAATGACATTAGATATCGTATGCAATTATCGCAAGTGCAGGAAGTCACTAACAAGTCATGCGTGGGTCACAACATGTTCTCACGCTTTTTGCGTCGAACACGGTCAACGAGAATTTAAAAGGAATGCAGAAAACTCTTTAACATGTCCAGCGTGTGGGAGTGAATTGAGAGACAAATTCGATGTTATCCATGCTGACCTTAGACCGACGGAGACATTTAAGTCAATAGTGTTAGCAGGCTTGAAACCAGATGCTATTATGGATGTCGCGATGCGAGCCATGTCCTTCTGGTCGTATCAAGTGGAGCAAGAAACCTTATATCAAGAAACTTTGGCCAAACATTCAAAAGAGAAACTACAATGTCTAGAAGAGGCCAACACTCTCAATGTACAAAAATTAAAAGCTGAATTAGATACTTGTAAACGTAAAATGAGTTCATTGCAAATTGAATTTAATAAAAAGAAAAAACATGCTGAAGAACTTGCGGCGTGTCTTGAAGAGAAATCAAGGCAAATACAAAAATTATCGTTTAAGCTTGAATCTTCTAAGAGGAAAGATTTTCGTGCACATAACTTTGAAAATAAAAATGAAAATAACGATAAATGTATGAACATTGCAGATTTGGTCGGTAACAGATCTGCAGAAGCGTTCGTTTTCAAGCCTATAAAGGATTTAGATGAATCTAGAAGAATTTGTTCACCGAGCACGCCTCTATTTGATTTTCGTCATAAAAATAAGCGGCCAGGTTTTCAATTTCGACCAGTAAATTCGTGATTATGTTAATGCATGTAAGAAATGTAGTTATAAGTATAATTGATTACCTGCATCTGTTTAAAGTTTAATAAAAATGTTCGAAATTTGAGCCAATGATTTAACTTCATGGAATGTTTTTGCCAAAAAGTGTCAAATTGTTTTTCAGTCTCATCTAGTTGTACAAGTAACCTTTCCACCGCAGCTACGTGGCTAATAATATTATAGGTAAGATTTGGTTTGCGAACTTGTGTCAGTAACTCTTCTCCTTGAGTTGTTGCTGAGGATAGTTCAGTTTTTAAAGCTTTATATCTGAAAAGCATAAGGTCTTAAATGAAGATAATATCATAATATCAGTAGAGTATGTGAACTAGTTACAACGGTCAACAGTAAAATATTACACATTGAAGAAATTACGAAGTATTTCAGTTCACAATGCTGGTGTTTCAGTGTATGGTTGGAAAAAAAATCCTAGGTTAAATACCATTTTGAGACTTGTGAGCCAAATCTATGCTTAAGGCTATCTATGATAGACAGGATGAGAATTTTGAGCAACTAATAGATGTATAGAAAGATTTAATACCTCTCTGTCATACTATCACCACATACGAACTATCTATGAATATACACCAATCTTACACCATTAACCAAATGGATGTAATATTTTTATATATAAATACAATAATATCGTTTTAAAGATATAACTGTTAAGTCCTTACCTAGATTCTTGACAGTCTAATAATTCTTTGGTTTGTGTGGGATCATTTCCCATATCGCAGTCCACTATTTCGTGCATGAATTCATCAAGTTTACCCGAGATCTCTTTCATTAATACTGAAAATTTTTCCAGTGCCTGGAATGAAATAAAATTAATTGTTGTTATATTATATCGTATGAATTGTGAAGAGTCAAGAGTTTTTATTATATTATCAGATTTTCGTACGGCGATCAGCTCGATACGAAAATATCCATTATATCCACACAAGTGGTTCAGAGCGCAAGGGTTTACATCATTAATTATTGTCATAGAGTTATTCATATGATAAGTTTCAATTACAAATAATTAAAAAAATATTGTTTATAAACGTGGATTGTGGTTTCGAATTCCATCCGGAGAAATGAAAAAAATTATACTGTGGTTTCCTCGATCTTATGACGAGGCAAAGCGCTGTGTTTAGTTCCGGCACTAAACACACAATGTCTCCAGATTTCGGAGGAAAGTGGGCATAAATTAATAATATGAGTTATCAGTATTTATTTCAAAAATACATTAAAAAATGCTTACTATTCGCTGTTGAATCCATTCCGAATGCGAATACTGTAGTTCCCCCCCAAGATCGGGCGTGAGCTGTGATCTGTCGAAGTGTTCGTACAGCTCGTCGACACAAGAGCAGACTAGCACTCGAAATCGAAATTCCTCTTTGAACAACTTGCTGCTCACTTCTGATAAGGCTTTCTGGAGGAAACTTGCCGGTCTCAACACGTACACCGCGTGAATAATCCCCGGGAAGAACTCCTGAAATGTTGCAGTTTCATATAAATTAAGATAAGTAAATTAAAATAATTAATGTTATTTAATTTGTAATATATAACAATCACCTTTAAAAGCATTTAATTTCAAATAAAAACAAATATCCAATATAGAAACATTCTTGATGAAGTCAACACATTTCTTCTAATTATAAATTAAAATTATACATTTGTATGCGCAATGTGAAGTTAAATTGGTATAAATTTAAAATATTTATTTACCGATATCCGAAGTAGCACTGTTTTCACCGAGTTCCATCTATCTTTTCTTCGATCTATTATAATATGGAAGCCCATTTCAGCTTCTAGTAAACTGTAAAAGAAAGAATCATTACAATAAAAAAATATTGTTTTTTAAATTGACCGCAATAATAGGTGATTGTCTACTTGTTTATTTTCACGCGTCTCTTCTCTTTAGTAACTAGTTGGTAGAGTATCTAATATTGAGATATACCATTTTGTTTTAAGCACATTTTAAAGGTGGAGTAGCGTAATAGAATGCCGAGCTTTCTTGAAATAAAAAAAATTAAGATTCCCTCAAATGGGTATCGAATCCACAACCATTATGTAAACACAATGTATCATGATGGCGTGAATTACGGTGTGTATAGGTATTTCACAGTTTTCTCCACCGGTTAGTGCGAAGAATTTCTGTTATCATCACATAACAATCTACTTGTACAGAGATTCATCTTAGCATTACCTACAATTACCATTGGCTTGGTCCGCTAAATCAAATCGTTTTTTTTTTGTAGATAATAAACATTTATTACACTTAAGGAACTGGTTTGAGTGAGAATTATAATTATACTATACAACTGGTATAAAATGTTGTGAATATAGGTACCTCATACATGCGTCTGTAATCTATATATATTTATTTTTTATTTACGTCGTAAAAAGAATTTTAACAGTGAGTAAGTTAATGCAAAATGACTTAAAATAATTGTACTTATTAGTAATTTTTTCAGATTGATTTTTTATTATCAGCTTCACGCTGTATCCCGCACACAGCAGGAGACTTAGTGTTAAGACACTCCGTTCCCCACTTTCCACCGAATTTTGGAGCATTGAAAATGCTACTAAAATTAATGATTAATCACGTATTTATTATCATATATCTTTGGGAACTCGACGTTTTAAACACTTAACAGTAGTCCCGCTACCCGTGTACCTAAGACATGAAATTAAAAGTTTCAGCCACGGAATCTTATTTAAGAATTTCACCAAAATTGTGTAAAGATCGCAAAAATCAAAGATCATATTAAAGTCGTAGTATATTTAAAAGTTAACTTACGAGGGCACAGAGGTGAGGTAGAGAAGGAGTCGTTGGTATTCGGCAGCAGTTAACACATGGAAGTTATTGTTATCGGGGAAGGTGATAAGCGGTCGGTGGTCTTTGGCCAGTCCTCCCGTGGCCAGCGCGTACTGCGGCAGCAGGAGCTCGCCCACGCTGCGACCCTCCTCGCTGTCGCTGCCGCATCCATCGCACTCTGCTTCTGGAAAATAATATTCATAATTGATTATTTATAATGTTTTACGTCAAAGTATACAGTATGGTCGACAAGTCGTGGTTCCACTGAATTTAGCTGCAGATAGATGGCTGTGTAGATTTGGGTTAAATATTTTTATTTGGTTTGATTTGTTTTTCTTTCCAAGTGGACAATGGGAGGTTCACGATCATTCTGTGTCTACACCAGATATAAATAAAAAAAACTATACTTCAATACATATTATACCGTGACCTCATATAAATTAAAGTATTACATTATTATATTATATTTATGTAACGGTATATTGAGCGTATAAAATATGTAACACTTAAGTACTAACACATTGACACGGTAAAGCAGAAACTACATTAAATTCGATAAAAAAAATTATTTCCCTTACGAAATTGAAACCCCTATAAAAAGCGTCCAATTTTTTTATATAATTTCAATATGTTTTTAAATTCTACAATATAAGAAAATAGCTCTATAAAATATTTAAATGTTATTTTATTTAGTTTTATTAAACTTCTTATAAAACAATTTGTAAGTTTACAGTTACACAATTGGCTAACAGTTTCCAAAACTATTATTTTTCATTACTCTGGTGCAGCTTAAAAGTCTAATTAAATTTGAAACAGCAAATATTCGTAGCTAACTATGTAATAGTCAGTACATAAAGAAAACCTGTTTTTGTCTTGAGAACTTTTTCCAAATTATTAGTGACATTTGTTAAAACTGGAACTAGAGTTGTCCGTGATAAAACATCATTAGTTTTACGACTTTTACTTTTTTCCGGAATGTATAAATGAGATTAGATACGCGAAAGTACTTAAAATAACCTTATTATCCTATACAAGCTTTTTATATTTATACTCTCTTATATTTTTCGATATTAATGAGAACTAATGATATGAAATCTGATGAACAGATGTTAATGGATCGATATTTTGATATAATTCTTATTATTTTACAAAGAATTATAACCACCTTCACGCTGTATCATGCACACAGCAGACTTAGTGATAAGACACTCCGTTACACATTTTCCGCCGAATTCTGAAGAAATTGCGAAAGTAAAAAGAAAGAAAAAAATTAAAAAGAAAAATAGACTCGAGAAAACTATTAGTTTTAAAGTCACAAACTTGGTTTGTCAAATAAGAAAAATATCCAATTAATTTGATAGAAAATTACGTATTTTTTAACCTACTGAAATCTTATCGATGTCCATATTATTATCGAGATATCTTATTGTTTGATTGTAGGTATTTTATGTTCATTGGTTTTACCTAATATCGATCTAGCACGCGATCTGTCTATGTTCGGTACATAATATATAGTACAAGGGTTAGTGGAGTTTAGTTTTTTTTTAGCGTACGGGTCACCAGATGATAGGTGATCACCGCCACCCACGACCCCGTGTAACATCAGAGAAGGTGCGTCGCCGACCTTTACGTTGAAGGTTTTTGAAGGCGCTTTTTGAAACCTGACAGGAAACACTGCCGCAGGTAGATCCTTCCACAGGAAGCTCCTACGATAGTTAGTTATGAAAACTAATTTTATTATTAATTACAGAATTTCCAAAATAAAGCATGAAGTAAACTTGTTGATTATATAGTTTGTAAACGCAAAATGTGAATCTGCAATATGTTATAAGATTATTTATCCATTTACTTTCTAGTTTCAGGCCGACGTCTTACAAAAAATATTTATTGAATACACGAACAAATATAGGCTAACTATACAAAAAGTAGTTTTATCATAAATCACGACTCTTAGTAGCGTCTGTGTATCGTAGATACATGTACATTCATGTACATACATGTACATTTTATGCATTGTGTAGAAAACCGATGGCTTGGCATATATCAGCTAGAGTGAGGTAACAAAACATTCAATTTCCTGTCGGGTGTATGTGAATAGATACACCATGTAGGTTGCCATAGTTCCATTAGCGACTACGGAAAAAGTACAGAACGACGTCACAATCAACCGGATGCATTTCATTCAGCTGTTACAGATTAAAGACAGGTGAGAAGTCACTTCCGTGTTCTCGGAACTCGGTACCGTGTAAGGTATATACATATATTTATAATATAAAATATCTCCAGGTCAAGTAAGAAAATCAGGTAAGTTCAGATTCAATGGAAAAACTTCGACATGAAATACAAATATGAAAATTGTTAGGATTTGTTTTCTTAAACATGTTTTTTTTTAATTTAAAAGTATATCTATACAAAAGATTCTAAAATTTTATTTTCTTAGACATTATCTCACTTATCTTGATTACTTGATCATTTATATAGATATAGATAGACAGATAGACGATTCCATCGTAGCAGTCACACTGCGTCTGGAGGTAGAGTGTAGACGGTAGTAAGGGCCGAGTCCCCTTGAAAGAATGAATTAATATCATTTCCATATCACCGGTTTAGTAATAACTAAATACCGTAGCATTGCCTTCTGGTTGTAATAAAAATTGGCAAATGAAATAAAAATATTATAGCAAAAATATAAATGTTATAGTTATTTTCTAATACATTTATAGCATAACAGTGGTGACTGACACATTAAATTTTAAATTTTTAAGAAAATATTTAAATCATAAAGTACACGATAACTACATAAATAACTTACAACTCTGTAGTTACAACGAGTCACATTTAAATTCGAGATTAAGTTTCCAGGTAAGTGTTGATGACAAACATAGGAAAACTATCTGGTGAATCATGTGTGACCACCACGAAAAATACCTATCTTATTTTGTCCAAAAAGGTTTACCTCAGGTCTGTCGTTGCATAGGTAATATTTAGCCAGCCTTGTCACGATACCGCAAAAGTTCAATTGTAGGTGAAAAAGTCAAAGAAGTCCAAAAAATGCAACTATAACACACACACACACACACACACACACACAATATGTCCAAAATTAAATAATTATGTTAATTATAAATTTTATTAAAAACAGATAGCTGTCTTGTAGTAACAAGAATTATTTTATAAAAATTTTAATGAAGAACCTACGTAAATCCATTGTTTAAAGTCCAATGAACTTATAACGTTAAAAAGTTATCACGTTATGCATCCGCGCGTCAAAATATAAAATAACAGATACGGCAATTGGAGTCTTTCAATGGGTAAAATGTAAGTAATGTAATTTAAAGAAAAAAATCGTTACTTTTAAGAACAGCACGAGGAACTAGTTTTATATTCTAGTATCACTAAGATCAGAAGCGGGACTCGAAAAATAGATAACAACTGTAACAGTTTTTAATATATACATTGACATTCATTAAAAGAAAAAAATTAAATGCAAATTGCTGCAGACAAAATTTAAACTTGCAATAAAGCTCTACTGGCACATAATATTCTAATTTCTAATCAATTTATTAAGAAAGCTGACTTTTACCACTGAAAGTTAGAAATTGTTATTAAAATTATTTATCTTTTATGTATATTACCTATGTCATTGTCACGTATTTTTTTATAACAATAGTATGGAGCTATTTATAACTGATAAGCATAAATGGTGAATTGAGTGCTGTCACATAAAAAAATATTTATATATATGGGTCACTCAGCTCTCCACTTTCCGCCAAATACTGGAGGCATTGCGTGTTAAGTGGCAGAACTCAACGCCGGTCATAAATTATATTATTAAAAAATTAAATATTTTTATATAATCCACATATCATCCTAAAACTCATAATAATATATCTCTTAGGAATGTCTTTTTTTCGATTTCATCAACTTTCTTCCTAAAGTGGGATTACTTCGCTCCAGCGACAATGAAAACTCACCGGGAGCGTCCCCGGGTATTGTTCCACGAAATCTCCATTATTCATTTGTACGTATAAACTTATAAAGCCGTGGAAATATTTAAGTATTTTTTTTTTACTTACACAGAAAGAACATTTTTACCACTTTTTATAAATATTCAATATCTTCAACTTATATCAATTTATTTACACTGGTTTCACTATGTACACTCTTTTAAATATAACAAACTATTGAAAATACTTGCCAATTGTATGATTTTTAAAAAATATATTTAACTTCATGTGTGAAATCGGAATACGGTATTTGATTCGACACATCGCGTTCGCCCGCGCCGCCTGCTTCGACAGATCTACCTACCGGCAAGCAGAACAGTGTATCAACGAGCATCTTCTGCTGATGATGTAACTTCAATGCAGTAAACTCTTCATTATTTTTATTTCCCACAATAACTACTTGCCATGGTAATTTTCTATGCAACAGAAAACTCGATTAATCGTCACCGCTTTCTTGATTTAATTGTCGAGTTGTTTAAACAAAACAATAAAAAATATCACAGATTACAAATACAGTTAACGTAATGGTCTAGAAGTATTCGCAACTAATCTACGTATTATTTATTTATATTATCAATTAAAACTTAATTAAAGTACTTCCCGTATCACCTTCCATGGCTAACAGCAATCTAACACGAGCACGACAGTAAAGGCAAGTGAAGATGACAACAAATCGAGAGATCTCACATCATACGATCATCAACTGATTACCATGGAATCCGAAGCACTGCATTTTCCTGCGCACGCGGCAACAGGCGCCGCCCGCCACACTTAAACTAGTGTTGTCGCGATCCGACATCACTATACAGCCAGACGCCTTGACTTACGACCTCAAACGAGTACACCTTATTGCAAGGCAATAAAGTCGTAAATGCGATAGCAAAGGCATTAACACGTTACGCGCACTCGACTGCAACTGATGCTCTGAAATTTGAAGCATTTCTCAGAACGTTATCAACGGTATGCCGATCGATGAGATAACTGAGCGTCAATATGGTATGATTCCGTTATCGAAACCGTAGTTAAATATTTGTTGTCTGCAATATGTAAATATGAAACAAAAGTTTATTCGTTGAATAAACACAAATGTACTACTTCCGATATTATTGTATCATTATTATTGACATTGACATATTCAATAATTGTGTATAATACATACCTACTTAGTTACATATTTGTAGTTTTAGGTTAAGAATTCGTTTTCGGTTTACCAGCACGTTGCAGAGTAGACAGAAGGAGAGTTAAGGCACATTCCGCCGAATTACTGCGTATTAAGTGGCGGAAGTTAACGACACACGAGTGGGAATCGAACCTACAACCTGCACCTGGATTCTCTATATCGAATATTATGCTAAGCGTGAATGGGAAGTCTGCTTACACTTTGTAAGAGGCATTAGTGTAATAAGTCAGTACTAGGTACATTATATAACGAAAGATATCATTTACGGTAGTATGTACTTATGTTACACCGCCTTACAGTTTAATGGAAGTAATCGTAATAATTGTAGGTCTTGGTCGTTATGCTCTGTTATTTAAGTATATTCAATATCAATGTTGTGTTAAGCTAACATACAAAATGTAAGGTTGTTCGTCACCGTAACACGTTGGCGGCATTAATAAAACATAAGATGGTTATAGGCTAAATCCACACAGGTTTTCCACCATAAGCTACATTTCGAGGAGAATATCGGATAGGAAATTAATTATCTTAACACCAAGTTCCCATTGTTTAATATATGCCCGCTGGTAATCAAGGAGACTGAATTAATGATGGAAAGAGAGCATTTATCAAAAGCCTACAAACTATTGGTTTCATCCGGAAACCAGCCAAATCAAATTTGGTTTGGAAAACGAGGCCGCTGCGAAATGCCGCTGTTAACAGAATGGAACGACAGTTTATTAACTTCTAAACGGAAAGTGGCACGTCATAATCTATAGAACTGTACCTCAATTAATTTGTGGTAAAATATTGATACAAATTATGCAAATTCAATGCGTTATATTAGATAGTTCTCTTTACTTTTAAAATTGTTGTACGACCCAAGCGTACAGTCAAACGATTTTTTTCGTTTCGGAATAAGCTAATCAATGAATTCCTCTTTCCTGTAGCCCTCTTTCTGTCTACAGCTGCCAAATGCAATAGAAGAGAGAAAAAAAAAATTATGTGAATCTTTTTAAAATGTTACTATATATACTATATGTGAGTGAGTTCGTCGCCAGCGTCTAGGAATTAACGCGATTATTGTGATTATACGGTGAACGGAGTGTCCCGCCGATAGCTTACCTTGCCTACCTTGGTATACGCAAAAAAAAATAGTGATGCTGCAATAAAACGAAACAAGCGTTTGAATCGTCTCTATATTAGATACTTTATTTAAGACATTATATTTACTAGAAATTCAATTTAAGGAAGTAACAAAAAGTTGATATCATAGAGTCAGAGCACACAAGGCCCGGGAGCTCATAAAGGCCTAGCTGACCTACATTCACTTTGAGCTCTACAATAATAACAGAATGGAATTTGGGATATAAAATGTGTCATAATGCTTTCGAAAGAGTTTCTGAAACTGTATGTTTATTCTACAAAGAGATCTAATTCAGGTTTTCCTTTACTCTTCCTGTCTATTTGCAATGGATAAAGAGATTTATAATTTACAAGGAACCCGCCCGCTTCGCCCGCTTGTACATTCGTGATATAATGACATTATAATTTCAAATACAATATCAGAACATTGATAGGTAAAGTTTCACCTAAGTCAACAAAACAACCCAATTTTATAGTAATATTGTCGCATGCAATTCTTTATATTGACATCATTTTTTAATTTATGACATTAAAAGTAAACCAACACTAAAGTTAAGGAAAGTTTGCAAATGCAATGCAAAAGGAAATGCAACAGTGAAAACTGCATTTAAATCGATTAAGCAGTTTCTAAAAATACCGTGACAAAGTTTTTATTAATCAGTTTTAATTACATTGAATAGATTTATTTATATATCTTCTATGTATTATAGCAATGAGCCAGTTTTATTATATGTATTTATTATAAATAATCACTGCCTAGATGAGATTTATTTTTAACCATTTTAAAAGTGACATATACATAAATGTATGTATATAATAACAATAGATACTATTCTATTTACCACTATGGCTTCCCGTATTATTTACTACTAATACTATGTTACTTCTAGCATTGACTATCGGCTTGCATTACTCAAGTCACGGACCTAACAACTGTACAATAAGTAAGTACCAAAGATTTTTTTCGTTTTATACAGTTTACTTAATTAAAAGATCTATTTTTTTATTTTTGTTTTTTAAATATTTGAAAATTTTGCATAAAAATTTGAAAAAAGTCTCTATTACAATTCATACAAGTGCTACGTTCCGCCTATTATAATAATAATGGATTATTTAACAAAATATGTATAGATATAGACATAGTTAGATAACTAAATAAACAAATCCGTCAAAGCGAAGGAAAAGTATAAATAATAAGCAAAAATATTTAATATTCTTTTTCTATAGCTTTACGGTGTATCCCGCACATACTCGTAGCAAGATAGGCACAAGGAACCTAGTGTTAGCACACTCCGTTCCCCAATTTCCGCCAAATCTTATGAGGCATTGCAAATTAAGTGACGGAACTCAACGCCAGGCTTTGCAGAAAGAAGAAATGAAAATATTAATAAATAGATGATAAATCATTTCCCTGAATGGGGATCGAACCTTCAACCGTCGCGTTTACAGCCTCACACCCTTGTGCCCCTGCGGCACGACGCCCTCAAATTTGCAAAATGATTCTCAATAAATTATAAAATATTTTCATAAATACTTTGCTCTTACGCTTCGAGCACCTCTTTATGAAAATTATAATACTCGTGTCGTGTCATGTTTCCACATTAAAACCTCAAAGGCCGTCGTGATTTTCCGCAAAATTCGATGTTTAGGTATAACATCAGTGTATCAGATAATGTAACCGCCATCCATGTAAGGGTCGTGCTAGCTTGGATGTTCAAAACTTGGTAGGTTCTTAATACACTTTCTCATAGGACCTAGGGTGAAGAAATGCCACAGGCAAATAATTAACAAATAGGACAATATTAAACCTTACAGTGACAAATTCCGATATTTTGTTATCGCCTGATCAAAAATATTAAGCACCTCTACTTTGCCGAGAGATAGAAGAGATAGAAGAGATTGTGGTTGTCTACTTATACTAGTCGAAAGAGCGATTGAATGAAATATCATTAAGCCCATACATTCTAAATTTTATGTGACAAAATGTCTTGGACCTGTAAAGTCCTTTCATTCTGGTCATTTTGTATTTATATAATATAATAACAACTTAGTACATGTGTGTTCATACTTAGTACATTTCTGACACAATCTTCACTATACAAGCAGTTCACTCACTTTCACGTTCACTCTTCATTCATTTCTCACAATGAAATCCCATCAGAGATCTGGTACCCCCTCCCTCTTTCCCTTTTCCAGGTACTTGAAGACTTGAAGAAGATTCGTCAGATGGGAACTGATAAGCACTCAATTCAAATTGTTAATACATGTATTAAGTGACCTTGATGATTTATGATGCTGCTCTGTTATTGAAACAGCCAATGACTGCGCGGTGAACCATTGTTCTTGTAGCCTTGGACCTTGTATAAACTAAAAGACACAATGAAAAACTCTACATTTAATTAATGAGATACTTATATAAAATTTTAATTTCATCGATATTCATTTTTTATTATGTATATTATATTATTTGATTTTTATTTATTAACATATTATATAATTGTAAATGCCGTCAGCATCTCATCCTATTCAACTGTGTTACGATTGCCCCCAATTTTTTTCACCTCCATTTTGTTATTATTAATATACATTTCGATAATTTCGGTAAGTGGTAGGACCAAAAACTAAGTTACGCATATTAATTATAAACAACTTTAAGATATACCATACATTGTATATGGTATATGTATATCTGGATATCCATCATCACTATTGAAATGGGATGAATCTATGAATAATATAATCTAAATAATATTTTATTTAATAGTTTTGATGAGAACAAATGTACCTTTAATGTTGGATTGTTAACCAAATGTCTAAATAAAATTATTTTTGGTGATAATATTCACAAATTAGCTTTAAGCTTTTTTTAAGCTTCATGTCTGCCTGTCCTGTCCTTTATTACCCACTTTTCGCTGAATTTTCGAACTTTGTATATGTAATTTATATCATATAAATACATAAATTTGTTTCGTTTCTATTGTAAACTAACTAGACATGGTGTATGAGATATTTCTTAATGTAGTCTATTTACATAGTTCGCATTGTTTCAAATGTGCCATTGTTTATTATGCGAAGGTTTTTTTTTAAAAATAAGTGTATGATATACACTTATATATTTTTTTCAATTACAGATTCAAGGTGTTGAATTTTTTCTATCTATATATAATTAACAAATCTTGTAGTATAAAATATAAACTAAATTAGGTTGTCCTAGTTCATAAAGCTGTATTATTTATTATCAATACCCTAGTATCTAGGCAGGTCACAATAGCCAACTAACTAACGCTATGCGGGAAACGACATCGACATTATTATAGATAAGTCACGTCGAGCATATATTTTATCTTTGACGAACAATAAAAGCAACGACGTATTTTAAATATAAAAGAAAATATTTATTTCAATTCCGCTGTCTTATTATACAACAAGGAAAGAAAGGATTTTGACTTTTCTAATACTTTAAAGTAACTGAGCTGTCGTTAGCTTAGATTACACGAAGCCCTAAGGATGCAGCTTATCTATCAGTCAAAAACATAATATGTACACTGCACTGATACAAGGCGAACGGTTATTTGTTTCCCATAACAAAGCACTTGTTACATTTCGTTTTCACAAGACATGAAAATGCAGATTATAAATATTTTTGGATACTTTCCAACTATTCGAAAACACGATATATATATATATAGCTTAATTTGGAAGCTGATTTTCATTATTTTCAATGTATAGTTTAAAATAAATATATATATATAAAAAAATTATGTAACCTTTGGCACATAATATATAATATGGAGTCCATGAATATTTTCATATTCAGTCTTTTGTATGTCAAAAATACTTTTCTTTTTTTTTATGGGAGAGGACAATTAATGAATGTTGTGCGCGTAACTCAGTCATGGCGTAGTAATAGATACTAAACTGAAGATTTTATTATAAATTTCATTCTGATCTCAACAAATGAAACGGCGAAACATTTTTATGAAAATATTTTTCTATAATAACATTTTCTTATTTGTCAACTTCGGTCTATTTAACGTCGTATTTAAAGAGCACATATCGTGCATCATTATTATTTTTTATCAAAACCCGCTATGTAAACCGGTTTTAACACATTTTGGGAATCGTTAACGCTTTTTTTTATTTTAAATCTACAATTATTAGATAATGTTGGTTTTAATTATAACATATTTAACGATAATTACGTTACACATCTTTTTTTCAATATGTATAGTTCTTTCCTATCATGTCATTAACAGTAGAAATTTCAACAAAAAAACCAAAAACTTTTAGGTTGAGGCCGTCGAAGCGCATGGTAAGAATATCATAAGCACTCATTTTAAAAAGTTCATTACAAAAATTCTATAATATTTAATAATTAATTCAAAATTTCGCGAAATTTATCCGGCCAGAATTGAGTCCCGTGGGGTATATTAATTATATATTCATGCAAGATAACTAAAAAGTTCTATTAAAGTTTTGCAAAGTTTGCAAGGGAACTACTTGAACCACTTCTTGTAAAATGTACAATATTGCTGAAAGAGTAATAAAAGTATATATTTAGGGGCAAAATATCCCGAAACTTTTGTAGATAAAGCAGTCGAACCAGTTTACCCGCATTTTAAGAGGCATTCCTGTAACCTATATAAGGTCCTCAAAAACCCCTCATATTAAGGGCTTTCAAAGAGGTTTCATTATATCTATGTAAAAAATATAGAATATAAATGAGGGTATTATCGAATTTTTAACAACTAAAATGTTATTTAAAAGTTGAGTATGGTTTATGTAGGTCGAATTTTTTAAACAAAACAGTTTTGAATTCGTTCACCTCATAGATTTTGATCGATTGGATTTAGCGGTATTTCATAATATAGTATTAGTCGTTTTCAATTTAATACGCCCGGTTTTTTTTACACTGAGAAGATTAGTAGGTGCTATTCTTTGAAACTGGACTTGACTTGAGGCGTAACTATTGAACTCTTTTGCTTGGAAGCGAATAATGCCTGAACGATCTACGAGTCGACGAAATAGAAAATATAAATATACTGAAATATTTCATTCTGAATTTTTGAACCGTCACACTTTATGAAAGTAATAGGAAAATACATATCTTATGGGAAATGAAGTTGTTTATATACGTACTATTTGCTAAAATTAGACATTGTAATATTTTGTCATTTAATAGTAGTGTTTAAAAGATAGCCCCCTTTTACTTTTCACATACACAGAACACATTACACTAAGTTTTTCATATTACATTTTTCTCTAAAAGGCAAAAAACCAAAGACAAAGTTTTATTTCTCTCCCACCAAGATGCTAAGAATAGGCATAGTTGTTTGTTTATGTTATTGCCCAGACTAGTTTACCAAGTACAATCTTAGTTACTTTAAAAGAAGTTTCTTTTCTTTTTCATTACAATTTTTTTACTTAATGTTTACATATTGGTATTCTACAGAATTTTTTAAAAATTTGTTTAAGGTATATTAAAAAAAAATTATGTTGCTGGAGGCAGGTATTCACATATTTTTTCCAAATATTATGCACTAAGAAATTCTAACGCTTATAGCCAAAACACTGCTAAAAATACGTATCGTCAAAAAACAATAAAAAATTTAATTGTTATAAATAGTTTAATTTAAAATAATTTTTTATACAACTTACTATCTTTCCCAAAAATGATTTCCAATTTGTTGGGCACTTCAAACCGTATTTTCATATCACTGGCTGGTGCTCACTTGTGTAGTCTCACTAACATTGAACGACACATACAATAAATATTGGATATTCCAAATTTGAATTTAAAAATGGAACTACAATTCGCGCTTGACCCGGCTTAATGGCGCGCGTCGAATGACAACGGCTGGCGGACTGAGTGGCGGCAGCGTCCTTCCGTACGGGATGCCTCCCGCCGCGCCGGTCTACGAACTACTTCTACAACAGTGTTGAACGCGGCCCCGGTGATGTAATCTGCGTGCGAGTCGTGACGAAACGGACAAACAGATAAGATTCATGATAATGTCAACAAATGAGCTCTACATCATCATGTTTTACTTCGTGAAAAGAACATTTGTAAGTACAAGGTGTAACTTGTAATTTAAATAGAATGAAATAAAATATGAATAGTTAAGTAGGTACCAATCGGCGTTGCAGATTTTGCTCTCGGGATTTTTTTACATTATAAATAAAAAAAACGGGTGTTTTAAATTATTCATCGTTTCTCTCACTCTTTTTTTATTTAAAATAAGCACATTTTAAATGAAAAAAAGAGTGGGACAAACAATAAATAAATAAATAAAAAGGACTTAATTTATTTCTTATCCATATGTATTTGAGTTTTAAATAGTTTTTTTAATGATGGTAGATATCAATACAAAATGTTTGTGATGGGAAAACGTCACTATACTTAAACGAAATTGTTCTGATTTGCCATGTGCAATTTGTATTTCTAGGAAGTTATATTATACATAATAATCCATGAAAAGCAGGACTACGCGTTTCCTGATTGGGACATTTAATTTTTCCTTCAACGATTACGTCCCGCCAAAATCGGAACACCTGGCATCGCTACCAGCGTTGCCAGATGACCAATTGTGAACGGTTTTTTTGCTTTATGCTGTATTGTATCCTGCCCTTATCAGTGCAGGCTTAGAGTGAGACACTCTGGTTCCAAAAAGACACATCCGTTACTTTTACTCTGTTTACTCTTAATTCTAATTTATTAGATAAAAGAAGTAGTTATAATTACAAATTTACTTCAGTTAAATATTTAATTACGGTAGTAGAAACGTTTTCCGTTTAATACATTATAAAATATTTAATGAGTTTCTCAAGTCTATCTACTTACAAATAATTATCAACTACTTATGTATGACTTCAAAAGTAGTAGTGTGTTTGCAACTACGCACCTATTCAACCGAATGAATTGAAATGCTCTAGGGATTTAAGAGAGAAATTCTAAGGACGCTTGTTTCGGCCTCCTGAGCGTGCCATGTGATGTTACCAACAAAATATAAACAAGAAACACTATTTTTTTTTTATAAATTTTTATTATTAGTAATGATATTTGTATTTGCAAATGGATGGGAAAGGAAAAGCGACATAAATGACATACAATACCTAGAAAATACTGATATCTTATAAGTGATACAAATAACTATTGATGCATATATAACCTTTCAACCTTTTATTAGAATTTTTCATTTATATGTCAATAGATCGAAAATTTGATATTTACTGTAGCTGCATGTCTATCTATTTATAGATCTCGCGGACCGCAGACAGACATACTACATACCTTACCCATATGACATACCGCGCAAATGATTGAACGAGTTACTAAAATGTTCATCTTTGAAACAATTTATACTAATGTAAAACGAATATAAAAACCTAAGTTCAAATAAAAAAAATAAAAAAATTAATGTTCTTTTTGCACAAATTATATTAAAGAGTTGAACCATACGAAATTATCTATTAAATATGAATTACGATAACGTCATCGTCCACAAATAATGACGTATATCATCTCATGCATACTCACAAGCACCCTATTGTTTTCATTTAACAATTTAAACTGTCCATAAACATATTTAATATCTATTGTTCAAGTTCTTATTACGTTAATATTTTCAAAATAGTAGTTTTAGAATAGACCAAACATTTAAAGGAAACGGTGACCGCTGTCAAAACAAACAAGAAGACCAGAAGCGGATATGAAAACTTGTCAAGTCAATTGGTTCAGTAATTTGGGTCGGCAAAAGCTTAATTATCAAGGGGGTTAGAGATTATCTCAATTATATAGCTTTAAGTGTTACGTGTGTGGAATACTAAGTTAACATTTCTGTAGAAGTTCGGTTGTATTTATTATCATTTTTAAACGATTTATTTTATTAAAAGGAGTTTCCATGTTTGTCTGATGTTGACGTCAGTTTCCACGCCATTTATAGAACGATTTTTAAAATCTTTTTTTTTATTGTGACCAAGCGTACGTTTTTATTGGTCCCATTGCCATCGAAATGGTATGTTATTATAAAGTCCTGTGGAAATAGACGGAATCCCTGGAATTTACCGCATTATATGTTTCATATGTGTATATACTAAACATATATTTGTTTTTTGTAGTCGTCATCTGGACAGTAATGTCATGTTTCTGTGCTGGTGATGATGATAGAAGACACATAATATTAAAAAATATCCATGTTGGCATAAATTTGTAAAATAATAGATTTTGAATGAAAAAATAATAGTTACCTATTTATTAATCTCAAATTTTAATAATTTTATTTAATAATATTTATTTTTATAATTGGGTATGCTTATGTGACATTTGAATTAAAACCATTTGCACTTTTCTAGCGACACTCGAACATGCAACGACATATAATTTTTTTGCTGAATAATCATTAGTCTCACCGAAATGCTAGCTTCACAAACGTTCTTGAGCATGACAAATAGTTGCATATTAAAGATTTAGAATATCTAATGAAGAACCGTAACAACTCAGCTAAACTATGAATATTTCTATAAAATCTAACATCTGGAATGTCCGACTAACTTAAAAAAAAAGACAACTTCACGCTGTATCCCGCATCTGACAAACTCTGACAGTCTATCAGTGTCGTGGCAATCTCTGTCAGTATGGTGGCAATTTTGGAAACTAAAGTAATTGAAAATCGAGGCCATCTATGGGATAGATCGAATTCCATCTCCAATCAACGAATAACTCTTGTGTGAATGGGTATTGTACATAGGCAGACATCCCGATTTTTCTGCGTAAAAATTACACGTCCCGATCGGGCAAGGCAGGACCAGCTTCTTCTTTTACAGATTATTCGATTTAGTATGAGAAATCTTTTTTATCACTTTGTTTATATAGTTGTTAAATGGACTCAAGATTCCAACTATCCAAATAAAATGTTATTCAGTAAAAGTGGTGACTTGATGGAGGACATGACAATGCAGACGGCAAACAAAAGCCGGCGGACGACGGCTCGCATAGCAATCAGCCGCTTGCATCACTGCCAGCCTACGCCTTGGATTGAACCTATGGAGTGCTATTCAATACTATCTTCATTTATAAAAGACGCTACTAAAATCATTTGTAAAGAAAAAAAATATTTATGATTTATAAATTTTTTAGTACTTCTATTTAAATTTTTATATTTTTTCCCTACTTGACAATACATTATACCATCATCTCTCGTCAACAAAATCGTTTTATTTAATTTGGTTGCAGGGTTTAAATTTAAAATCCGGGACGGTGGCAAAGTAATTTATGAATACGAATTGGACCTCGCGAATTTCCGTTTCGCCAAACGAGAACTGTGATAAATAAACATATCAGGCAAAAAACTATTGAATTAATAATAATTTTGTAACAATTGGAGAAGAGTTGTAAGTCGTCTCGAATAGACGCTATTGGATGATACTACCAGCACCACATCTCCACAGCATCAATTTTTATCTTCTCGACCTGTCGCAAGTTCTACGTGCCGTTCATTGCCGTTCATTGCCGTTCTAGCCACCGCCATACGTGTCTTTGAATTATTTTATTCATTAGGTACTTAAAAATACAGAATGAAATTATATATATTTAGCATTGAACAAAGTAATAAGTTGCTGCTAAATATTGTAAAAGCAATAAGCGAAGTAAATTTGAACTAAAACAAGTACATCAGCTTACATTGTCATTTCAACTTATTGTCGTCGTTAAGTGAAACTCATTTAAGGCTATTACGATTAAAGGCGACCGACACTCGGTTATAATAACTCTTGTTGAAATAAAATAACTCTGAAGACAATACATTTTGCAAATGTACCAACATTGTCGATATAATAAGTCAAAAATTATGCGAGCTGTTAACAGATTGATCTGCATATTGAAAGTGAAAAATATTAATCTACATAAAGTCAAAACCAGCTAGAACCTTATTTCTAGTATTCGTTTATTTAAATTTAAAACACAACAATGACAATTTAAAACGACGAATACAACTTATATAAATTGAAATTTATACTACGCTATCTACAAAGAATAATGTTTATGGATCTTCTCATATTGCAGGACAAAGACTTGACCCTGCATTAAAATATAGAACTCTGTTTTATTCAGTGTCATACTAATGTTTCAAATATTATATATATATATAGACGTCGTCATTTATTACACAGTACAATAGGTTTTTTTTAGATATAAAAAAACCTAATTAATAATAATATGTATACGTGTGTTGTTTCAATTAAAAGTATTCTTGATAATTAAAGTACTTCTGAATTACTATTAATTTGGAATTAAAGCTAATTTGATACAGCTTTATTTTTAAAGCAGGCGTGTCAAATCGAATGGAATAGACAATGTTAATCTGACAAGGTCGATTGATTTTTGTCTCAATTGCTTTTATTGAATTTACCGACGATGTGAGAAAACTCCTGAGTTTATAAATACTATTATTTATATAATAAAAACTGGACTATTTTATGTAAGCTCAATTGACACATTAAATTTTATTAATAGCCTACGACTTGACCTCTTTCTGTTAAGTCTTAGCGGTTTCACGGGTTGTTGAAATATAGTTGTTTACAGTTTTAATTAAGGAATCGTGTGGTTTTTTTATATATAATATATAAAATTTTTGAGGTACTGCAAAATTTTCTATTAAATAAAGAAAACCCATGTGGTTCGCTCTTTTGATTTCTTGAAAGTAGGTTAAGTGAACAATAACATTTTAAATATGTCCACTTAAGCAAACAGCTTCTCTAAACATAAACAGTATAAGAATTCCAATTTTATTACTCTTACATTCTGGACAAAAAAAATTTAAAACTAAAAAAAAAACTACTTACTATCGACAGCGCGTCGCGAGCGTTTGGTCTTGCATTTCCAAAACTTCATAGCTTCAGGTATTTTATCGAGGTGATGAGATAAAGATACGACACTGCGCGCGCCCACAGAGGCAACTAGCCATCGTCAAACTGCCCGATCGGGGACGAAACAATGAGTTTTGTTTACAAATGGTTGACGCGGAGAATTTAATGAATTACCGAGCGAAGTGGCCCAAGCAATGAGTCGAGCGACACGAGTGCGACGAACGCACACCCCCGACAGACAATCTCCGGTGTCATCTCCACCTCTAATACTTATATTAGAGGAAAGCGTGGGTGCTATCCATTTCAGACCTCAGCCGACTGAGAGTTAAAACCTGTCAATTTCATTTTATCTGTTTAAGGTGTGGCCTATTTATAAATTACATTTTTATAATAACAAAAAAAAAAAAACGATTGTTAGCGTAAAAAAGTTTATTTTCTATCACATCATGTCTTACTACTTTTAAAATTTTGGAACAAATGTCAAACATCGTGCTAAGATCAACCACTACGATTCGAAGCAACTCTTTTATCAAAATCTCATTCAAATATTGTTTAATATCAAACCTATTTTTTTTCATCTTCACGCTGTATCACGCACACAGCAGGGTAAGCAGAGTGAACCTCGGTGTTAAAACACTCCGTTCCCCACAATATCAAACATAAATATATAAATTAATCATAATATATTTTAAAATTATTTTTTATTATTACTCTCTGCTCAATAGAAGCTGCACAATTAAAAATAGATATCGAATAATAATTAAAATAAATTTAATACGCATTACATTGAGATTTGTCGTATAATTCTGATCACTTGCTAGTAAAAAAATATTAATTCGATTATATTAAAATAAAATCGCAATAACTTGCTTCGAACCTCACAATCACAAATCGCTGGGAGTCCAATAAATATTTGCATTTATATTCATTTTCCTATTCTTCATTAAATTGATTTTCACTTGTAAAAAATTACGTTTACAAAAAAATAAATTTTAATAATTAATGTCAAACATTTATTGGTCCCCCCAGCTTATTGCACTGTAAAATACACGGTAAGCATACATTCTAGGCACAATTCTGTACTGTCTATAATTATATTATCAATTACGAATACACACTTATATTTCTAAAAAAATATATTTACCTTAACATAAAAAATACAGCGAGATTTTTATATAGTCTCAAATAATATGATTTTTATTATCAATACGATACGCACACGCGGAAGCGAATTCCTTGAAAACAAAATGCCCAAAAAATATTAGTAAACTATGAAATATGCAAAACCTACCTGTTTATTTCTATGGGTGGGATTAAACAATATTGTGTAAAATTACAGTTTAAGCTTAATTGGGTTCATAACTTAGTATGCGAGGTGGTGAGAGGCACTAAGTAAAATGCCTAGCATACTTTTAAAGGGAGAGTCACCAGGCTGAAGATATATAGGCTATAGAGTATATTAATTATTTCCTTTCGAATGTACTTTGAATGTCGATCAACGCTTGTGACATACAAATATTCCAGAATATTATTGCATTGTGGTCCGTAGGCGGTTATATAAATTCATCAAACAATTTTCTAAGATCATATTAAATCGGATAGTAAATCAAAACAAGATATACTATCAAAATTAGAAAAAATAATATTAATTTAAAAATTAACCTCTTACACATTTAAGAAATTGTATTTGAAAATTACATACATACAATTGAGTTCAATATTTTTCTTTGCATAATAAGATTCTAGACATTTACCAAAATTGCACTATTAGATAAGCAATATTGTCTTACTTCAAATACCATTGTTGCTGTAAATATTAAGAAGAAACATTTTATTTATATTTGTGTATAATGGTAAAAATATTAGTCTTCGCGCTTCAGTTTTGATAAAAAAAATATAAAAAATTATGTAAGTAAAAATGTAACCGTTTCTTAATAATTTTATGTTTGTTGTTTTAAACCTTGCTTTATTTATTTACTTTACTTTATGTGTAAAATTTAGGACTCCACACTCTACCTAACCTAATGCCTAAGACAAGTTCAAACTGCATAGGAAACTATTTATTCACAACTTATTCCTCCTTTCATATGAACAGCTTGTATGACACATTTGATATGTATTAAAATACAAAATATAGTCGTGTTTGTATAGTATGCGCCGTGAACTCCAAAGTCTTGTAAAATACTCGCTAACTCTAGTTGAAACTATCAAACATCTATTAACAAATTACAAGTCCACATCGAAATACGAAGGCACTGCTTTTATTAAAGTAAAATTAATGTAATTTTGTGATAATCAAATGTATAAGGAAAGTGAAATAAACATGTTGATGTAAACGCCAACTGTATGTATAAATACTACATTCTTAGACACAATCAATACAGCACTTCAATAGTAAGTTAATCATATATCTTGACGTTTACTGTACCAAAATACACATATTACCTTCAATTAAAATATTATTATACTAATTGTAACTGCCCATTCGTCTAAATTATCGTAAAAAATAAACTACATAGCTAACACTAATTGTGTAAACAAGACTAACTTATGTATCATATTAAATCAGTTACAAACCAATACTGAAAAGGTGTTATCTAAGTATCTTTGCTAACTTATTGCCTAAGTTACATGTGGCTTACAATTAACATAGTCAATATGTATCAATCAATGTGCATCTTTCATAACAAGATCTTGTGTTGTGAAAACAAGTTAATGCCCATTCTTTGTTCTTCATGTTTAGAAGAGGCCTCTGCTGAGGCGACAGGACCTTGTTGTCAATGTCTGTACCAGGCGCCCTGCACTCTGGTTTGGAAATGTGAGACAGGAGTCACAATGTAGGCCTGCTGCGGCTGCTGGACTACAGCCAGTGGTATAACCTGCTGTGTCATTTCTACTGGTTGCCCATTGTCCTCTGACACACCAAGTGGCTGCACACAATGTTGCTGTTGAACACCTCCAACTTGCTGAGTGAGCACTTGTTGGTGCTGACTCACTTGAGGCACCAACATCTGTTGTTGCATTTGTTGTTGTTGTTGTGGCTGTTGCTGGTGTATGACAACATGAGGGCCCTGGTTCTGCATCTGCTGGTGTTGCTGCACTTGTACTTGTTGTACTTGTTGTTGCTGCTGCTGTTGTTGTTGTTGTTGTACTTGCTGTTGCTGAGCTTGTTGTTGTGCCTGTTGCTCTCTTTCATGGTCTTCTTTCTTTTTCGCCTCAATAGCCGCCTTCTTGGCCTCTGCCTTCTCTTTTTCTTGCTGTATTCTAATCGGATCTTTATTTTTATCATATGACATACATTTACCACTGCGGAATGGTACCATATCCTTAGGTATCTCCTGCTTTTTAGTTGCAAACTTAACGTGTGGGAATTGATCTTTCATAAAAGCTCTAAATGTAGAGTAGCCCATCAATTTTACTCCTGGCTCTAAAATTTCTCCATATTCTTTGTAAGCCTCAAACAAATGCTTTCTAGAATCACCTTGTATAATGACTGTTTTACTTGCTTTTTTACCACTTTCTCCAGATGGCTGAACATCTTTTGGAGAGCTTGCATGTTGTTTCAGATATTCTTTTAAGAAGTTTGTAGCGTGTTTATAAATATCTAGAGTAAAGGTATTGTATGGTTTCTTACCAACATTGCCATGTATACGAGGAGCCACACCATGTGTCATTACATGTTGCCGGATTCTCTTAAGTTGATAATGAGTAACATTTTCGAGATACAAAAATGCCTCTAAACAAACCTTTCTACCTTGATACACATAACAGGCCCTCAACCTCCTTCTAACTTTGTGTCGTGAAGTTTCGGCAGGATTTGCCAAACTTGCCATAGTTATTCCCATCAAGTACATATCATGCTCACTTTTTGTCAGTTCAGCTATGTTGAGCCTATGGCGGTACACTGCCTCCGGATTAAGTCCACGATAGCAATTATCTTTACAGTCACAACCTCTTCTTAGCCTCTCTTTAACCTGAAGATAGTATTAAGTCACTATGTTAAAATAAATATAGAAAATAATTGTTATTATTATTATAAACAAGTCCTAAAGTTTTAAGTATTTGAGTCTAAGAATATTTAAAATAGCATATCTATAAAATAAGTAGACAATATATTTACTAATACTATAAAGCTGGAGACCTTGTTTGGTTTATTAGTTGGTGGTGATAATGGTTTGAATTTAAAATAGAATTATAAGGTATAACTATAACTTTGTATTGAATACTCATTTACAGAGAGAGATATAGGCTTTTTATAGGTTATATCAAGTGAATTATTTTGATGTACAATGGCAAATCAGAGTTACTGCAGGTACTTATAATATGTTTTACAATATACACAACTATTATTTATTTATACTTCGATTTGATGGAGATGCAGAAAAAAATAAATTTAAATAATTAGTCACCTGCGCTGGGTTATCTTCTAGTTTATTGTCCAGAACCTCCTCGTCACTATCTGATTCTGCCATTTTTTTCTTTTTCTTTGTACCAGTTTTCTTTTCCACTTTAGGTTTTGTATCAACCTCCAATTCAGTACCTTCGACATTAGTCTCAAATTCAATACTATAAGTTCCTGGCATTCCTTGTAAATTACCATCTCCATTTTCCACCTGAATAGTATGGCCTTGCCAAAGGACCTATAAAATTGTTTATTGAATGAGAAACAATAACATGTTGATTAGCATAAAGATTTGGATAGTATTTACCTGCTCTTGATGACCATTATAACTGTGCTGTTGCATGTTTTGGCCACCACCAAGCTCAAACACAGAATGTTGGCCCATCACTGGGGTGTGCCACTGGGCACTCTCGCCATACTCGCCGCCGCCGTTTTGGTCCGATGGTATAGACACAATTATTGTGTCCTTGCTGTCGACGCTCCGACGTTCGACTGATAACAAGGAATGAAGGACCTCGCTCGCTTCCTTTTCGGCAGGATTAACCACTTCCATTTTCTCRAAAGACATATTCTTCCTCGTTGCTACACTACAAGCGAACATTCACGTCAAATCACATGTACCTACTTACATACGTGTGTATACAATGGACATTGAGCGACACGGCGAGCCCGCCCCGTTCGTTTCAAGAACCTCCAACCCCACGATTCTCTCAAGAAAACCGCGATAACTTTTCAAATTCATGTAAATAAACATAACAAAAACCGTGCAATTATTAACCTTAATCGCGTTTTTTAAGTTTCATTATCGCATAGCGGATCGAACTCCCGTGGAATATTAGGCCATATAGTCATAGCTGAGAAAGAATAAAACTCACCTTTTTCGCGTAACTTGCACGAACGAGACGCTCACAAGCGTTTTCCTCTATATATTCTGATAGCGTGGATCGGTTTACTTCACTTCATTTTGATATTATAGTCATAATTGGAGAGAAATGCACAAATATTTGACCGAATTCACGGAAGCAATATGGCGATACACTTTCCGTGAATAAAATCTGAGGACGCCGTAGAACATGTCGCTGTTACAGTGCGCGGCCACTGCGCGGCGCTGTCGGCGCTGTTTCCGTATCGACGCTTCATGCTGCTCACGCCGCGCCAAATTCAAAATACTCGCGTGTTATTATAATAATATTTATTTAAATAATTGAGATACGAAATAGTAAGAATCTTATTATAAGTCTATCACACTATATATGAAGTAAAAATATGCCGATACATATATATAAAATAACCATTTTTTTTTAATGGCATCTACATAATTTCACCTTCATTTTTTATTATACTAAATTTTTATACAATTTTTTTTGTGAGCAAATGCTGTGGGTTACATTTTATCAGATTATTAGTAGATTTTATTAAATGAATTTGCAAATGCAACCGTTTTTTGCTTGTTAGCATGTTATGAATTGTGAACTGTTTGGTGTATGTTTACTTATAGAAAATAAAGTAAAATATATAATAAAAACATTAATTTTAAAATTTTAATAAGACATATTATACAAATTCCTCATTGCATTCTCTACATGTAAAGTGACTCTGCGTGTAACGGACGATAAAGATCGTCACTCTCTCTTGAACAAATATTTATAATAAACATTCGCGTCAATCGGTAATCGAATTATAAATAATCTCTTGCATTGTACCTAGAGATAGCCTCGTCAGATACATCACTAGTATATTAGACACTTTAAATATATTTATCATTATCAGAAGAACGCTTTAAATGTTGTATAAAGTCCTGATATATTTATAAATAACCCTTCGGTCTGCAGTGGCGTGGAACAAAATGGAACACGCTACTCCCATCCGTTCGTTTAGAACTGATATTTTTCATATGCATACATGGCGTGTAATAACCGCGGGGGGATATCCGACACGTTTCCTGATACCGCCGCCATTATTATATAGAATATGTATATCGATCAAATGGAGTATTGTCGGGAATAACGGGATGGACATTTGTGGACACTGCCGTTATCTTTTAATAAGGAATTAAATTGAATATTTAAGAAAATACAAGAATAATAAACCTTATGCTGTAATATGAAATCAGAATAAGTTATAACACATTTTAATTGAAACTATTTAACTGGATTAATCGCATATATTAATCGCGTATTTACTTTTAAGGTCAGTCGTAGCGCAAGGGCACAAGTGTGCGACAGTAAACGTGACTGGTTGTAGGTTCGATCCCTACTCAACGAAATAAAATATATATATTTTTATTTCTTAGCTCTGATATTGAGACAAGGCGCAGCGTTTGAGTTCTGCCAGTCAACATGCCTTAAGAATTCGACGGGAAATGGGGAACGGAGTGTTTTAGCACTAGATTACCTCTGTCCATGCTGCGGTGTGCACAATAAAACGTGAAGCTGATACATTTTTATAACCCGACGTCCATCCGTGACCATAGACTACTGCAAATTGTTCGAAACGTCGGGTAAAATAAAATGTTTCATTTAAAAATTGTATTAAAGAAATTAATAAGTTGTAAATTAATAATTATCTAATATATATATATCTAATATTTGTGTATATCGCAGGAAGGACACGTTTTTATTGACTGCCGGATGTAATGCGAACAAACTCTATATAGTTACTAGTAGACTGTCCAAGGTTCCATCAGCAATCTTCCAATTCCATCCTTAGACCAGCTCGTGCTAGTGCCACAATATTGTGTGGCATCTTCATATAATTTCCAAGTTTCATGATGATACAACAATTAGAAGTGCGTGTAATTCAAATTCTTAGTTTTAATATTCGACCTAATAAGAGCGTGTTCAAATATTATGATAATTTGAATAGAAATAGAAATATCCACGTGAATATTACAATAATTTATATTTGTACTCTGTCTGGAAATACGTTTTAAATAATAATTTGAGCAAGAATTATAACGCACATATTTCGTCGTTAAGATATATTAGGTATGATTTCTGCAGCAGTGCCCTTGTCGTTTTCTTTATTCTCAACAAGACTAAAGAAAAAGATTCAAAAAAGAGACACATACGATGAGTAAACATGTAGAGGTAATATTCAACATACACGGTCCAAGTAATAACTTTATTAATATACATTATAAGTACCTACCAAAATACTCATTAAATTATAAATATTTAATTTTCTTTTTAAGTTTTAATAAAATCCATCGATCAATTCAATTAATCTTGGGATTTCGACGGCGTATGTGATCAAATGACTCATAGTTTTTCATGATGACCAAATACTTACGCCACGCGTGGAAGTATCTAATGTAAACAATTAAATAACTGTTTGTTTCAATATAAGAACTATTTATGAATGTACTACATAATCTTTGAAAACAAAATTTTTTTTATGGTAAAATCTATAATCTATGTGTATTTTATGTGTAATTTAGAATATATATCAATTAGTAGTATAAATGGAAAAAAAGATACTCAGTAATTACCAAGAGTTGATTAGGTAAACCTACATACATCTTAGCATCATTTTAAAAAATTTATTAAAAAAATAAAAATAAAAAGTCAGGCCGTTGTGGCCAGCGGCACAGGGATGTGACTGTAACGCGGCGGCTGTGGGTTCGATCCCCACTCGAGAAAGTGAAATATTTATTTACATTTATATTTCCATTTTTTCGCTCTGGTGTCGAGTGTAAAATGCGGCGTTGAGTTCTGCCACTCAACACGCAATGTCTGCAGGAGAACACCCGGGTTCCCTCTGCCTACCCTGCTGTGTGCGTGAAGCTGATTTTTTTTTATATATATATAAAAAATATATATAAAAATGATAAATGTAAATTTAAAATTTAGGTCAGGTATCATTTTACAGTAGGTACATTAAACTGAATGAATAGTGCTATAATAATTATATGATTTAGAATAAATATATATTATACATGTATAGCTGTATCTTTCTATTTCGATATAAAACAAACCATATAATTTTTTTCGTATCTGATAATAAAGATAATTATTCGAAATTTAAATATATTATAATTTATTAATAAAGGATGTTCAATTGATATCTATTTTAACGCATGTAATTTAAGTTTTGGAATAAAATAATCTATACGATAGTCAGTCAGTGAAACTACATTATAATTGAATGGTAAATTTTTTTAAGGAAGTAGCAATATTATTAAATAAATATTTAACGATACAAAATAAGTGAATCCTTATTTAATCGCTTTATAAACGCATTTCAACCCAATGTAAGAATGTTATCACGTAAATGTTTATATAAACGCGCTTTTATTGGACATAGATATTTTCTTTCAAATAAAATTTAATAGCATTATTTCTATCAAATTATTTTCTATATTATATTAAAGATAAGACTATATTATGGTACTTACCTACGGACGGAGAATCCAAGGTAAAGCAGCTGCTTCGAGATTTCACCATGGAACCAGGAGGCGGGCCATCTGGCCAATCCATCCTTTCTTCCATAGCCTTCGAAGCACTCCTCTTGAATTGTTCCAAGAAGCTGTCTATTTGCGTCTCTATGCTCGTCGGGGAGTTGGCCATCGTCACCACCGAAACACCGAAAACAAACACAACACTGTCTTCTGACTACGACATCTTACAAATAAACCTTATTTATATATTCATGTCGCTAAAATTATTATATACTATAGAGGTTTGTGAAAAAATACAAATGCTATAAATATTCATTTTCGATGACCACAATTAGTCCGTCAACCCGAATCAATGTTAAAATTACCGAGCGTATATTTTATATAGCATCAAAGAAACTATCCGACAGCGCGACGATCCTACTACGGATACCGTTATGCTATATACGGCATCGAAAATAAAGAGACGTCCACCGACATCTATCGATCGCTACGAACAGCTGTTGTTAGGGGGTTGCCAGATTACATGATGTATTTACAGAAAATAAAAATCTAATAAAAACTTTATATTCTAACACCAAAAATAATTGAAATTTAGTTAAAATTATTTCTTTCGTAGCGTTTGCTATTTCTGTAATAATATATTTCGAGATACGTCGATATCTGTACATGTTTGTACAGTGTGGAGTGTGCGTGTGGTGACGTAGTACGTGTAGTGGTGTGCGTCGCGAGCCGCGAGGGGGTCGCGGTCGTTCGGTCGCCCGTCGTCGCTCACGCTGTGTGCATTAGCTAGTGCTGCGCGGAGAGTGCGTGTGGTTCGTGATATAGTAAAGGTGACTTGAACTGTCACACACGAGACTACTACACCCGGCATCAAAATGTCAAGTGAGTCCTATGTTAAATTATTTTTATATGAAAAAAAAACGAATTATAATTTATTTATTTATTTATTTGATGATACAATTATTGAGACGGTGACAATTCACCGAATTGAAATAATTTATTTTAATAAATGAAGGGTAGTTTAATATTTACAAAATGAAGTTTTTATGTAAGAATTTGCTTGGAAACTATTTATAAATTTTATATTATGAAAGTAACTAATTTCGAAGTTCTAAACTGTAAGTCTATTATTTATATAATCTAGCAATTTAAATTAATTACCTTACTAAAATCTATTTACTTCAATAAAATAAAATTAAAGTTATTTGTCACTTTTATCAATGCGCCATTACAATATCAATTAATACAAGTTTATTCAAATTGATTAATTTTCGTTAACGTAAACAGGCCATTTATTTCGATAGTCATTTAATAATACTTTTATTATGCAACCACTATCTCTCTAGGTATATATTTATATTAAAATTCTAAATTACACTACTAAATGTAACATGTGTATAGTGTAGAAAAGACACTTGTCATAACTTATAGATTTCATCTTAATAATTAACGGCAGAATGTGAATCGTTCATTAAATGAATTTCTATTAGGAAATTACATTTCTAGTGGGTATATTTAGAAACACACGTTATTGTTGAGATTGGTTCAATGTATGATTAATAGGACCCCACCCCCGCATCCTTGAAATTTATTAAGATGATATGCAATTGGATAGGAATTAGCCTGTCGATATAGTCTGTTTACAGGACAATTACATAAATTTCTTGTGCATCCAGCATAAGATCCAACGGCAAATGGAATTAAATTATATGTACAATAATACTATGAGGCCGTCGTAGGGGCTGACGGTTGTGACTCAAACGCAAAGGGTGTGGGTTCGAATCCAACACGAGGGAACGAATTATTATTTTATATTAATTTCAGTTCTTAACGAACGGAAGGACTTATTATGTTCTCTGCCTACTCTGCTATGTGCGGGATAAAGCGTGAAGCTGATAATTAATGTACAATTATGTACATTAATACATTCACGCTTTGTACTATACATGTTATCAGATAAAAACCTGATTGTAAACATGCGAATGGTTATCATACGGCACGTCTGTCTATAAGCAGTTTACACTAATGCGTTATCAGACCGGCTAACTGCACTGATCTTGACCATGAGCTTCTATTAATTTCTTACTACGGCAAGATATCTCGACTAGCAACAACGAAAATATTTACTTAACGTTTTTTTTGTACTTGGGCCATTTACAGAAGTGAGATGATAATATGTATATTGCTCTCTGGTGTGATATTTAAACGATATGCGAACATAATATACATAAATTTACTTATATAAAATTCATGGAATCGATTTCTGCCACTCAACACGCAAAGCCTCTATTTGAATTGGTACGGAGTGTCTTAACACTATGGCCTCTGCTTCGCTTGCTTTGTGCGGGATAGAACGTGAAGCTGAAAAGAATATACTTTAGCCCTAGAGATTATTATTAATCTCAAATTCTCGGATAAATATTTCATTATGCTTATTGTTGTTATTAAAATTTACACGTAGGTACATATTAATTTGCATGCTAATAAAAGAACTGACTAAAAGATGGCAATTTTAAATCACTCTAAACATATCTACCTAATAGTATAAATTGAAACTTATTAGGCAAAAAAATAACTTACTCAACATGAAATGATAAAATGATAGCAAAACTATAACACAAATACTAGATTCCTCCTTCAAATTGCAATAGTGCGATCATCCTGAAAACAAATTTCTTGTAACATTTATATTTAAATTATTTTGAACGGATTAATCAAGTGTAATTTTTGAAACTAAATTTAAGAATTTTTTCAGCTCAGTACTGCGACAGGCTTTGGGGATCGTGTCCCATTCGAGATAATGTAACGTTCAATATTTCCATTACCTAGCTCTGGTAAAGAGGGAATGCGCGGCGTTGAACCCCGCCACTCAACACGCAATACCTCTAGAATTCGGCAGAAAGTAAGGAACAGATGTGTCTTAATATTGAGTGTTTTAATACAAGGTTTCTACCCTTCTATGTGTGGGATACAGCAAAATGAAAAATATATTAAAAATGTTTGATAATTACTGTTCACAAATTTACAACTGGAAAGCCAAGCACATTCCATGGTTTTTACATTAATTTACTGCGTAATGTAGAACTACTTGCTTTATGCATGAATAGTAATTTCACTTTTTAATCAAAAATTAAAACTACAAGCCCGATAAAGTATGTAATGACGAGGAATGCTTGAATTATATTTTTAATTCAACTTTAACCTAAGACATAGTGGTTCATAATTATCTGCGTTTGTCAACTATTAACTAATTTGTTAACTATATTGTCCTCAACAATAAAACAAAGCTGTAAGACGATAGATAATTGTTATGATAGATGATTAAATAGATGATTGATATGAAAAAATAAGCCTTTTATAATGCCAGATGAAACCATAAAATAATGGAACTATATATGGGAAAGTATTAAATAGGATTTGTTATGTGCACATGGAAATTGCATAATAATATATACGTATTTTGAATAACTATATATTTATATGTACGTATTGATATAGGTCATTATTGATCTGTTATTATCTATATAAACTCAATTAAAGCGAGACGATATTAGTTGTAAATGTACTTATTGGAATCCCTATATATCGTAATCCATGAAGCTAGAAGCCGTACAAGTCAATATTGATGAGTAAAATCCAATTGAATTAATCATGAAGATCAGGGCCAATCATCATCAAAATAATCATCTAACAAAACCTATACCACTTCCTCTGAAGCAAGCTTATCATTAACTATACTGTTTTCTGTTCCGTTGGTGGACTGCAACCAAAATATGAACAATTGCGTGTCCGGTAATATGAAATCGAACTAATGTAGTCTGTCATTCCGAATATGTTTCTACTTGAATAATTGCATGTAATTTTTAAGATTCACTCCGATGCCCACAGTCGTAAGATGCGCTTTATTTCGTGCGCTTGAGCGCTTCTATGGTAGCGTCCCGCCAGACCGGCTGCACCTAAATAGAAACCACAGGGACATTGCTCCCGCTGATCCTGCGCCCGCGCCTCTACTCTCGTGTGCCTTATTGGGCTTCCATTTAATGCTATGCACATTCCATTTAGTCTTATTTCTGTAGAAATTTGTTTAAAGTTATTGTATCTTATAATACTAGCAACCCACTCGCGGCTTCGCCCGCTTAAACTACATACTTATTTATTTACTACTCTGCATTAACAACATTAAAAAACAACACTAATACTAACATTGAAGAGCAAAGTCTCAGCAATTCATCAATTTTCATTTTTTTCCGTTATCAGCAATTTTGTAGAACATTCTTTGAAATGGTATTACTTTTCAAATATATAAACCAATTGAAATAAAACTTATATTAAATATCAAGGGAAGCTTGTCGAAAGACAATAGTAAAAAAACCGTAATTAAATCGGTTAGTTATTTCCGAGATTCGCTTGAATGATCGCACCGATGAACAGACAAAAATAAAAAAAAACAACAATTTTAGTTCTTTATTATAAAATATATGGAAGAATATATCTTTCATGTATCGACATCCTCGACATCCTTCAATTTTTTTTAAAAAATTAAAAAAAAGTTGTCATTTAAATGATAATGTTTAAAAAGGCCTTTTAAAAATATGCTAGTCTGGCTTATTATATTAGAATCAAAGACGCTGTTTTTTTAAACATGTTATTATAATTAATGAATATATTATAAAAACAACTTACTTATCAAACTCTCAATAGTGTTCTGCTACATTTTACAATAATTTATACAAATAGAACCGAAGCAAAATTTTTGCATTATTCCATATATATTTAAAAATAGATTAAAATGCTTACGAGCACCAATAACATAAACATCTAAAATATTCGTTTATTTAG
>JBAIZZ010000159.1:655325-686999 GCA_037355905.1 Heliconius aoede | reverse complement strand
ACGTCATCAAAATTTATATTTAAAAAAGCGTGTTTGTTGGTAATTGTGTGGAACGCATAGGCGGGTGCCGGGACCAAACAACTGACGTTATCGAGTAGTTTTATTTTCAATTTTATTTGTGTCGCGCTATTTTAGACTAGAACGCGGGTAGAATGTGCGGCACTTGTCAAATACAAGAAGTTGCGACGCCGGAATGTATTGCGGCTGATCTTCGTATATTAAAGCTTTAATTATGCACATAACTATACTATCTATATATACTTATAAACTTATAATTGCTTCAAAATCCAAATATATATCGCTGGCAATACCATCTTTCCTATAATAGTACACTATCTACTCACGAATTTATTTGTAGCTTTTACTGGCTCCCTGAGGCGCTTAATGCGAGAATTGTGGCATTAATAAAACTAAAAGTTCAATGCGATTTTTGTGGGCTTGAACAAAGAGCAGCGTTGACTTCCGCCACTCAACACTCAGTGCCTAAAATAACGCTAGATTCTATTAGTCTACTCTACAATATCAGGGATAAAGCATAAACTAAGAAAAATAAAACCGGACAAGTGCGAGTCGGGCTCGCCCACTGAGGGCATTCTATATATGTAGTCAGAGTCCTTCCATTTGATACCTGGCTAGAACTAGGCTTTAATACCAAATTTTGCCCTATTTTAAGGCTAAATGTATAGTTTTTTTTCCTGAACTAGTACTGTAGATTTCCTTAATAGTGTCGAAATACGCCTTGTTTGCGATATAAACGGCCATATCTTTTTTTCTTAGTAAATATATGTTCTTATAAATATTTTTTTGTCAGAAATCCATGGGGTCGTAGATCTAAAAAAATTATTTGAATTTCAACTCGATATCTCGAAGAGTTCCCGATAACGGGCCTTGACAGATAGACAGACGGACGGGCTACAGAGTGATCTCATAAGGGTTCCTTTTTTCTTTTAAAAAGTACGGAATCCTAAAAACACGATAATTAATAAATATAGCAAAATCATCATAAGTAGATAATATTTATCATGTTGAATATATCATCACTCTTGTTAGGAATAGAAACCACAAATAGTTATTTATAACTGCACGTGTCGTATAATACAATATTTACATATAACATACATAAAAAAATATAAATATTCACTTACAATATGTACTTTTATTGTCTAAGAGAAATAAATTAAAAATTCTTAATTATAAAATAATATTAAAAAAAAAACATTTAAAATTTATTAAAAACATTCTTCTGTCGGTGGGACAAAGGTCCAGGCCATCGGTGGCACTATTCACTTTATTATTATTTCGCGCTACAGTTAATTTACAGGCAAGACATCGTAAATGTAAATCTGATATGAATGTATTGCTTGTTACTCTCGTAGTAGGTAAATCTGACAAGAACGCCAAGATAAACGTAATACACGCGTGCCAATATATTTAGTAGCATATCTACCTACGCGGCGTCGTCGTATGAACTGCGCATTTCCTGAAAGCGATGACAAAATCTAACCTATACCTTCTATAGGTACGTGGACAAAGAACATTTGCGTCGTACCTACTTGTATCGGACTCACGGTTCCCTTGACAATTAATTGTAATTAATATTTAATGTACGACTCAAGCGTTTGTTAACTTAAGTTTCTCCTTACCGATGTGAAAACTGAATCAATTATATCTAAGTAGTGTTAAGAATACTTAATCTATCGACTGTTATTTTTCTCTACTGGGATTACAGATAGGTTAACTGTTCATTTGATGTGTTTTTTTTTATTTGTGTTTTATTGACTGATTATTGATCTGTTTTTGTTATCTTTTTTTTTTGAGTAACTTTTGTTAGGAAAAGGAATTAATCTGTCAATTATATATTCAGTAGTCTATGATAGGCCAGACTTTTTTTTTAACGCACAATATAATTGTTTACTTATTACATATCTTCCTAATAATTTTAACTTCAATTTAATCTTTGACAAGTTTTTACTAAGAACTTTTCTTTCCAGATCGAGCATGGGTAACGTTGGCCACAAATGACTCCTACGGTCTCGGTGCGCTGGTGCTGGCGCACTCGCTGCGCCGCGCCAGTTCGGTGTACCCTGCCGTGGTGCTCATTACCCCTTCCGTCACAGAGCCTATGAGGTGAACCATGCGAAAATTAGTGTAAAAGCGAAGTTATCATTCACCAAAAACAAACTGTAGCTCGCTTAAAGTTAGCCGAATGCCAATACTTTATTACGGGATGCTGTCTATATAAAAACCAGTAAAACCAATATTTCCTCTCTGTAGAAAAATATATAAAATAAACTAATTTGGCCTTGGATTCGACTGACATTGTGCTTGTTCATGAATTTATATTCTTTCAATTAAAATCAACCAGTTGTAACTGTCAGTAAAAGCTCAAGATAAATATACATCAGTGCGTTATTCTGTTGATTCTAGTGCTACATGGGATGGTGTATTTCGGTCCCCACACACGCCTCCTGACGCCATCTTCTTCCATGACGTCTCTGGACAAGTGTCCGAGCTTAATTTAGTTTAAAAATTATATTTCACTTCCTACATTAAATCGTCGGTATAAACGATTAACGATGTTTATTATCGCGTCGTGTCGTGGAATAAAATTTTTACGTTGCATTTTTGATTTCTGACAATATAGCATGTGTAATAAATAAAATTTCAATAAACCATTAAAATATATTTTGAAAATAATAGGACAACTTGTAAACTTATCTTGATATAAATTATGCTTTTATTCTCTTAGAGCAGAAATCTAAACAGATATCTACAAACTAAATATTAACTTTCAGAGAGCGCCTTCGCGCAGTATATGCTGAGGTAGTGGTAGTCGACGTATTGGACTCCCGTGATGCTGCACATCTTGCTTTGCTACAACGACCTGAACTGGGTATTACCTTCACAAAAATTCACTGCTGGAATCTCACACAATATGAAAAATGCGTTTTCCTTGACGCTGACACGTTGGTAAGTTTGACAAATAAAAGTAACTTTATATATTAAATTTTACATAATTTTTTCTGATCATCAAGTTTTATTCAAGGTGTCTGATGTACCACGATATCAGAATTATCGTTTATAGATCGGAATGTAGAGAGGGAAGCCATTTGTCTTCTACTTTCTCCCATATATGAGTGTGCGATTTGGTGCAAATATTTTATTTGGCAATTTGGTTAACTAAATGTTGTTAAATCTCACATATATTAATTAAAATAAGTAGATAATTATTCGAAGCACGTAATTACTTTTATAGATAGATAGATCTAGTCTTAGCTACATCTTTATAAGTCAATGAATGGCATGAAATAAATGCATCTTAGATGCATTTACGTAAATACTGGCTTTAGTATATTTACAATTTATTTATAGAAAACTATATATGCAGCAAGTGTTGTAGTCGTTAATTAAATAATTATGTAAACTGTTCTAGGTCTTGGCAATTTGTTTATTATAATATAATTATACGTCATTGTCAACATAATAATCTTCTAAATTACTATTATGTACAGATTTCATAATTAATATAAATTTTAAATTACATTTCTCAATTGGGAAGCTATAAAGGAAGTGATTTTACATCTACCCACTACAGTTACATATTTAACATTTTTTAATGTTTTGCCTCTTGATTAATTACAAAAAATTATTTAGAATTACCCTGAATTTTCCGGATGAAAGTAAAGTAAATGACAGGGCTGGACTGATAGGTCCGCTGTCCAATCTAAGCTGAATGCATGTGATAGATTAATAAGAAAGTCAATGTTACCGGATGCGGTCGTTGGCTCGGTAACACGAGACCTCTGGGGAGCCATGGCCCAAATATTTGCTGCTGACGATTTTGGAACTCCTCCAAATATATTAGACACTTTCTTTCTAATTCACATTGTGTTAACGAAAATATCATAAAATACGTTGGCATTGAAGATTTATTGCATGTAACTGTGCAAAATTTGGTTCATTATTTATATTTGATTTATCATAGATATACCAGAGATATTGAGTCCATCCAATGAAATATTGAAATTTTCATATGTTCGCTTTGGTCCAGAGGCAAAGCGGGGCGCTGAGTTCCACTCAACGCCCAATGTCTCCAGAATTCAGCGGAAATTGGATTGGTCTTAATGGGGCCGAAGTGCCTTAATAGTAGGTTTCCAGATTCCTTCTACCTTAACCTGCTAGGTGCAGAACCTAGCAGCGTGATCTATATCACTCAATTATCTGTGATTGCTTTTTCTTAAAAAGCTTTTATCCCAGACTAATTTAAAGATAGAACAGCGTCGTCTATCAATATTTATCGAAAACAATTTTCTCATACTGACTATCCACTAACGTAATTTTCATATTGGAATCATTCGATATAGTGTAACGTGTTGGCGTGTTTAACAGTGTCTCTGCAAATTACTATTGTTATCTAGTAGCACTAAAAGCAATAGATAAGGAATGAATAGATAAAATAATTCAGTCAGTGTCTTGACTTCTCTATCAATGAATTACGTTAAGTTTATTTTTGATATAAAAAAAACTTTTAAAGTAGATTGAATTGGATCGCGTACATAATATTTTTATCACGGGTTAACGTGTCAAAGCAAGTATTGATAAAACTACTCGATGTATCTTTGCTTGAACACGCGTGTTATAATCGTGAAATGCAGATGGGAGAGTTTAAAAGTTTGATATTTAATAAGAATAATTAAGTACATTTTAGAAAACATAAAAAATCCTAAGTGTGGAATAACACTTTAAAAATTTAAAAAGTAAATATTATATTTTATTAGCTTACTCCACATATTAAGTGTAAAATATTTTTTTGGGTACAAGAAACCTGGAAACCTAGTGTGTCAAGACACTACGTTCCCATTAATCTAACAGAGTGTTAATTTTGTTTCTATTATCGAGAGTCTTGTGTTGTTTAAGAAAAGTCATATTGATGTATGCATATATATAAATAGAATTTCATGTCCGTCTATCTAAACAATTCGGTATCATTCAACTCGCTTAGCAACGTGATCACTTATGTTACATCAACGAGACATTTTTTTTATTCGTTATATCACGAGGTATTTTTTTTTAGTACTTAATAATAATTATATATTTTATCGACATTATTCAGCCTATTCCAATTAGTCGTTCTAAATATATTTTTTTTTAATTCTAGAGACCAGTAATATATATGTATTTCATCATCAATATCTATATCGATGTAATGTACTTTAAGACATTTCAGATATTTTTTTTTCGGAAGCATTCCAGAACATTAGACATGTTTACGAGAGAAAAAGTGACGTAAAACTTCAATTTCTATTCCAAGGTTGTTCAAAACTGCGACGAATTGTTCGAGCGTGAGGAGCTATCGGCTGCACCCGACGTCGGCTGGCCCGACTGCTTCAACTCTGGTGTATTTGTATACAGGCCTTCTGGGGACACATTCAGCAATCTCGTTAAATTCGCCTCGGAACGCGGCAGCTTTGATGGCAAGTCCATGTTTTACGATCTCCATAAATATTTGCCTTCTCTGCGGCTCTTTTGAGTCGGGAATAAACGTTTGATCTAACTCTATATTTTGCGCGCTTCACTTCACTAGTGATAAGTTTATAAATGTTTGAAGATGCTTACTTCCTATTTGAATGTTATAAAATATTTAAAATGTTTTAAGTAATCTATTGATGGTTTTATTTAGGTGGTGATCAAGGTCTTCTAAATTCGTTCTTTTCGGATTGGGCGCAAGGCGACATTAACAAGCATCTACCATTTCTCTATAATGTCACATCTGCTGCATTTTACTCGTATTTACCTGCCCTTAAACAGTAAGTAACATAGATTGATTTAACTGTCTAATATTTTTAATTTCAACAAAAGTAAAATGATCGTCACTAGAGGAAATTAAAATCTTTAAATAATTTTTTCGTTTCTTCTCTCTTGTATTGAAGCAAAGCGCGGTGGTGAGTTCCGCCACTCAACACAGAATGCTTGAAAGTTAAGTCTTAGGTTTGCTCCGCGTACCTCGCTGTGTGCGGGATACAGCATGATGCGAAAAAAAAACTTTTCCTGTTAACAGTTTTTCAAAATGATAGTCTAGTCTGATAATTGCTCTATTTAATGTGTTTTGTATTGTGTTTGCAATCTAGATAAGGTGCTAAGTATTTTATCGCAAATCTAGTAAACTATAATCCATAGTATTACGAACTTTTCTGTTAAAAATTATTAGCGTAATGTGCGTAAAATAACTCTTACAACATAAGTAATTTATATTTAAAGCACTTGTATCTAATAATAGGTAATGGCATGGGTTCAAATCTGGCATTGGTTAATTTTTATACTTATAATATAGATTTTTCATCAATTAAATTAGTAATTAGGGTTTAACATTTGAAAGTAAAACAATTCTTATCATTCAACATAACATTTGTTGAATGATAAGAAATATAAAATAATAAAAAAAATATTCTACTTATATTTTACTATTTTTATTTGAGAATTTAAGAAAATTTATCATTCCCAATATTGTTTTATTTATCTTTATTAAATATACTAAACTATAACTGTATATTGGAACGTCCTCTATGTGGTATAACTCATTTTATTTTACCTTCAAACTGTATCACGCATATAGAAAGTTAGACAAAGTTTTAAGACACTCCGTTACTCCTCCCGCCCAATCTTCGAGACATGCGCCTTACCAAACCAAGGAAATGAAAATAAATCATTGACTCGAGTGGACTCAGTTTATAGGAACTGCACGACTGCCTCTAAAACTGTTGCATAAGAAATTGCTACGAGTTCGTGCTATGATCGTATTCTGTACATTCCAGTTATGGCCAAAACTTGAAGATCATCCATTTCATTGGTGCCGTCAAACCGTGGCTCCAGCAATACAACTGGCAGTCACGTTCAGTACAAGCGCCGGAACACTTGAAGGATTTCCTACAGTTATGGTGGGATCTATTCGTGGCACAAGTCCATGCCCAGCTAGACACAAATATGGTGAGATTGTCTACTTTTTTGATGTGTTTTCTTTATGTATATTGCTAAGTAAGCTATTTGTGTTTAACTGGATTCTATGAACGGTTCTACGGTATTTTGCATCAGATTTGGTTATTAGGATAGAAATAGACACAAATATGCATATAATTATGCAATAGATATTTGCCGTGTAGTGTTTACAAAAAAATAGCTCTAATATGTAATTGACCTTATGCAATTTATAATCGGATTGCTTTTATATGAATATATATAATATATAAATACGTAATTGATCTTTTCGTACACAGTAAGTAAACAAGTAAAGTATTTTTTTTTATTAACATAATAAATATTGAAGACACGGGCGCCGTTATACGATATTAGTCTAGTTTACGGTGGTACGCATTGGTAAGTTATTAGATCCAATATCAATTACCACAATGGGATCAAATGCGATACGGCTTCTAGGATTTCATGGCTCGCGACCGCAAATACTAGATAATAACCCTTCATAAAGTCCAGTTGAACACTAAGTTATCATTCTTAACTGAGCTCTCATCGATGCAACATGTGTTCTAAGCATACGCCTCAGGACTCCAATATTGAGGAGGAGGTAAATTTATAAATTCTTAAATTTTATTTCTTTTTTATCTCCGTTTTTTTTTTTTCAATTATTGAGTTTATTTTTTTTTTCAAGTTCTTTTTGTAAATAAACATGTTGTAGTAAATTACTTAAAATCTAATTGCTTGCCCCCCTTTAAGCTTGTGCACATTTGTAAATGCCATATGCAACCCTCTTTGAACTTCTAATGCAAGCGCAATGTCGTCTATACATTTCTCCAAAATACTAACAGTTCTAACCTTTCAAAATTGTTTCATGTGCTTCAAAAGGCTCTGTGTGCATTGGTTTAGTGGAATAGATGGTGTTGGTATTTTGGTGAAATGTATAGACGATATTGCGCTTGCCCCCCTTTAAGCTTGTGCACATTTGTAAATGCCATACGCAACCCTCTTTGAACTTCTAATGCAAGCGCAATATCGTCTATACATTTCTCCAAAATACTAACAGTTCTAACCTTTCAAAATTGTTTCATGTGCTTCAAAAGGCTCTGTGTGCATTGGTTTAGTGGAATAGATGGTGTTGGTATTTTGGTGAAGTGGTCACCACCATGTAAACATACAAGTTCTTATGAAATACTTCATCTTTCTGTTACTTTTGTTTTCTTCAATAAGCCTTCATTTACATTTTATATTAATTTGTATGTTTATTTAGTACTTTTTTGTAAAAAAATATCTAATATAACTCGGCTTGAACAAAGCTATGCACAGAGATTTTTAGATTAGTGTGTTATGCTTTTTTCAAGTATTTACCGCATGCGTTACTATTGAGCTGTTTTATGACAACCGATAGGATGAAGGATACATTGAAGAACCAGAACCGACGGTATATCATCATGAAGAAGCTATAGAGTATAACGAACCAATTGTACAACAGTTTGGTTACTATGAACCGTCTTTGGATTCAGAATCCGAGTTTCCATGGCATCATCCAGAAAATCAAATTTCTGACACAGAAGTAAATGCACCGCAAATTGATATGAGTCAATTCTTTGATCCGTGGAATATTTATAGAGGAAATATCCCGTTTAACAAAGAAGATTGTGGAGAGACAGAAAAAACGGATGATTACGAGAATATGAGAAAGTACGCATGGGACTATGTGCCTGCTCAACACAGTCAACATCAAATTGAAATCAGACACAATTACGAACATATAACACAACCACAACATTACACAAACATCAGCGAACGTGTAACACAACCACAATATTACACAAATATCAACCAGCATATAACACAATCACATATCCATGATGTTCAACATGATAATCATTCCACACATCACTACCATAACCCACCACAAGCACACAATTGGCAGTGCAACACTGAATCTAGTCAAAACGTTTTTCATCATTCAGAATACACTCCAAGCCTGTCACGATCTACTTACGATTATAATTACGAAGATGATGCACACACTCACGCTTCGTCTCATGAATATGGTTATTATAATCAACAACATAATGATAGTCAACATCATAATGATAGTCAACAACATAATGATAGTCAACAACATAATGATAGTCAACATCATAATGATTATCAACATCATCAAAATCAAGAACAACACATACAACATTCATACAGTCAAAGTGAACATCATTCAACACAGAGCCACCGCGAGCCATACCATCCTCAAGAACATCAGTACGACAATCGTGACTTTTACGAAGAAAAACACGAACATCCAAGTCAAAACCAAAATGAAACAGAAACCAACGTTTCGTATTTAGTAGTCGCAGAACAAAATCAAATCACAAAAAGACACAATCATTTGAATGATTTTACATATTTGCAATTGAAAAATCGAAACAGAGAGGAACAAATCTACACAGTGATGATGGACCATGTCAGAATCCGAACGGAATCAGTGAAAGTAAATGGATATGAATCCGATAGCGAGAGTGATATATATGATGATATAACTCCCAGGCATCCATACGATGGATTTTATTTAAGGCACAGAATGACTATAGACTCTCGTGGGCGTAAAATCTGTAGTCACGAAATACCATATATACCACGGTCGCCCTCGCCTTCTAGCTCAGACGACTTCGAGGATGCACTAGAAAATACGCCTGAGGACGATAGTATAGTAAACGGTGAAGATATGCAAGTAAGTTTATTCAAAACCTTAGTAGTAAATGCATATTTTTGATGTAATAAGAGTTAGTGTTACTAATATAGTTTGTATATGAGTAGTTCTGCACGCACTTACTTATTAATTAATGAAGCTTAATTGCATGATTCTATTAACAAAGCTAATTTGACTTAATACTCGTACTTTCTTACCTAATCCTTTTGCATATTATTTTAATTGAATTGTCGCTATAGTCATATTTGTATGGCTTTACAGACTGGCGTAGCGGGCAACTTAGCAAGAGTAGTTCCAGGTGCTCCATTACAACAGGAAGCCGTAGATGAGTTATCGAGGAGACAAGGCTGGGAGGCTGGAAACATTGATTATATGGGTGCTGATTCCTTTGACAATATTTGGGCAAAAATATCACAAACACTAAGCCAGTCCCCGGCTTCCCCTGACCAAGACTCAGGACCACAAGCACCTCAAGAAGAGGCAAAGCCTATTTCTGGTGAGCAAGCTCCGGTAGAGCCAGAACCTGTTGCAGAAAAAGAATCAGTATCAGAAGTTCCTGCAGAGAAAGTAGCCGAAGTGCCAGTAGAAGTGAAAAAAGTCCCTGAAGAAGTTCCTGAATTAGAATCCGAAAAGCCAGAATCCGTTGCGCAAACAGAACCAGCAGACTTACCAGCTGAGGCGCCACTGCCGTCTGAAGAAATTGAAGTCCCAGTGCCAGCAAGTGAAGCTGCTGAAGTTAAGCCAGAGGAACCTATTCCAGTTCCCGCTGAGGCTGCTGCGGTTGAAATTCCCGCAGAATCTGCACCAGTGGAAGCACAGCGTGAGCCCGCTCAAGAAATACCGGTAGCGGCAGTGGAAGCCTTAAAAATTGATGAGCCAGCGCCCAAGTCTGCAGAAACTGAAACTGTGCCTGAACCGGCACCTGCAAAACCAGAAACTGCAGCACCAGAACTGGCAGCATCAGAACCGGCAGCACCAGAACCGGCAGCATCAGAACCAGCAGCACCAGTATCTGCAGCACCAGCAATACCGCTGCCTGCAGCACCACAAGAGCCTGCACCAGCAGTTGTATCAGAATCAGTTCCTGAGGTAGTTGAGACTAAACCAGAAGAAACAGCGAAAGCCGAACCTGCTTCAGACAGTCCACCTTTAGCGAATACTCCATCTAAGGAAGAAATCCCCGTGGCGCCCGCCCCTAAATGTGAGTAGATCAAAAACAAATAGGTGCCGACCCCGGCCCCATCGCATATGCATTCAGTTTCACCGAGTTCATTTTGCAGTTTTCATATTTCTTATACTAATATTTAAACATTTGTTGCGTCTTTTATAAGTGTTTTTTTTTTCTTTTGTGCCGTTTTGTGTTTTTGGTTTTTATTTTTACTGTTTATACCTTTCAAAATTCGTTATTATTTCACCCAGCTGCCGAGGAGGGAGCTCAAGAGACGCGGCTTTGATAGAACAGGTAATAACAATATTCCACTTGGACCCAAAACGACTATTTATTATTAGGAGCTATTTACTCACTGTTATATTCACGCTAGAATTTCCTTCTCGACTGAATTCTTCGTTTCAAATGAACATTTAATTGGTTGATGTTGGATTGCGTCCAAGTGTTGTACACGTAGGGACGTTTGGTCAACGTCAGCATCAGGACGCTATTTCTGGTATCCAATGTATTCGGTCTGGAACGTTGATGCATCATGACACCGCCATTACACATCTGTGCATACAAATATACCACTGTAATACGCACACTCGTGATCAACATCGCTGAGGTAGTCGTCATGATTGCATAATTATGTACTTATTCTCCTGAGAATGCAATTTCTCTTTTGTTTATTCGCTTCTCATTACATCGTCCATTCATTGCAAGGAACATTATTAGATGCTCACACTCACACGCGCGATACTCACTGTTCAGTACATTCCAGCCAATTCACTTAAAAACAAAACATACCTAAGCTTACGAGAACTTTAATAAAATAACTTCCACATATAAAATATTTAAAGGAAAATATGAGAGAGTAGTCGAATAATATTCCTTGTAATGCGCAGCCACTTCGCTAAACTGACACCGTCCTAACTTTCCGCTTGCATCGTTTTGACTTAACCATGTAGCTCTGTTCGCTAACTTTGTTCCAGGCGCTAACCGAGCTTGCTCTCTAATGTGACCGCCCTACTAACGCCGCACGTAACTAAAGAGAGAGTATAATGGCGGGTGTGCTTGGTTGTGTAGCGGAGAGGCGCAAGCTGCAGCTGCCGCCGCCCGCCGCCGACGCGCTGCCCACGCCCGACAGCGAGCACGAGGACGCGGCCACGCTCGCGCACGCCATCATCGCGAGCGAGCTGCACGCCTCCACCACCCCCGCCTCCACTGCCTCTTCCGCCTCCCCCGCCTCCCCCGTCTCGCTCTCCCAGATAGGCGTCAAGGTGAAACCCTCCACCGCCGCCCAGATAGAGTCATCTGTCCCTAAACAACCCAAACCCAAAACCGAGGGCGACGCCCCTAAAAAGAAGATCATAAAGAAAGTAGTTAAAAAAGAAGCGTCGGGCGACACCCCCGCGCCCGTCCCACCTCCACGCAAGAAGGAAAAGAAACCTAAGGAGAAGTGAGCAGTCAGCACCCCCGATAACTCCTCTGTGCCATAATTGTAGCTTTTATCACATTTACCAATTCGCTTTACGTGTAACCGTTTCTTTTTTTTATATTTTACATTTAAATAATTTTATTGTTAATACTCACACGTCCATTTTTAATCGAATTGATATAATACCTATAGTGTAATTTTTTTTATTACTTATATAGATGTTATATGAACAGATGTATTTGGTTTTTAAATATAACCAAAGCATGACACGTATTTATTGAAATAAAAGTGTTATTACTTATATAATATTTGTATTAAAATATATTTTCAAAGTTTATGTCTTTTATTTGTAAAACTTAAAGTTACTGAATGGATTGAGCAAATATCCTACTACAAGTAACAGAGTATAACATTTGTAATAAAAAAAATATATAAAGCTTAATATCAGGTATGGCTGCCTTTTCTTTAAGATAAGATCGTGGGAACGTGGGCACAAATAAATAAATGAATTGTAAACATTATCTCAGATGATATTTCATCCTTCAGCCTTCGCGTTCAGTCAAGCACGCCCGAACTACAAGATTCTATGACTAATTATTAATAATTAAATATTACTATTATTATTCTAATGTCGATCGTATGATACAAATAACAATACAAAAAGGAACTGCAGAATCTATCATAATTATAAAATATTATGTACCTATATTTTTTAGCTATCATTGTTTTCAGTCGATGAATCTAGTCTAGATAATCTAGGACAGTACATAATTTCAATTGAAAGTAACCCGGCAGCTTTAGTTAAGTAGACCAAATCAAATCATATCAGCTTCACGCTGTATCCTGCACAGAGCAGGGTAGGCAGAGGGAAGCTAGTGTTAAGACACTCCGTTCTCCACTTTCTGCCGAATTCTGGAGTCATTGCGTGTCGAGTGGCAGTACTTAACGCCGCAAAACAAAACGACCAAGAATTAGTTTTTATACGTGGTCAAATAGTAACTGTGGTCGCCCACTAAAACAGGATTGAAAAAGTGACTTTGGAAATACAAAATATATGATGTCCTTATAGATATATTAATAAATTTGCACGTTTCTTCGAAACTATCTAGCACATCTGTTGTTATGATTTCTACATCGAAATCGAGCATAAAAATCTCTATTTATAGCTAGAAGTACATTTTCTGAAAACAAAAAATGGATTGTTTATTATGGAATATAATAAATATATGTTTTAATTTAATAAAATGTTAATGAATAAAATTCAAAATGACAAAAAAAAAATCTCCCCGGCGGGGAATCGAACCCCGGTCTCCCGCGTGACAGGCGGGGATACTTACCACTATACTACCGAGGATTGTAAATGCTTTATCGAATTTTATGTACTAGTTCTAAGTTATCCTCTTATTACTCTTATACAATTCTACTTACAGTCAAAAAATTTTAATTTGATATTTCAATCATAATTATTAAGATGCCATTACAATATGATGATCAAATAAAACGGGGCATAAGATACACAACAAAATAGAGCGCCATCTATTTCACTACTTAAAAATATAGTACACGTATGGTTTCATATATTTAATGTTAGAGGGCGCTGTAAAAAAATTCCACTAACTTTTCATTTTTAACTTTTGCAATAATATAATGATTAGAAATACACAAATATAATTCTAGGAAAAAATATATAAAGGTAATGCAATTTTTATTAGATATACAATTAAAAAAATAATTCAACATTTCTTAAACTATTTAATTTAATATGTGCTGCCATCTATTGAACGACAAGTGAAAATACACACGGCTTAGCTAAACTTAGGCAAGTGACTAGTTCAGACAGCTGGCTAACCGGCCCCGCAGGCCGCAACCAGTTTTACAGAAATAATGTGACGCGATGGTTGTGTCGCTTTGCGTTATTCCATAACAATCACATTATTATTGTTTATAATGGGAATAAGTGACGTTATCACATAATATAACACGCCCACATGAATAAACATAGAATTTTTTCCAATAGAATCGAAGTTAACGTGCGTTTGTTGTGTAGATCTCTGGTGAATTTGTACATTTTATCCGAGTTGTAATCTTGTATCGGCTACTTAACGTTGGACGTTGGTTGAAAATGTGAGTTAAATGATATAAAACTGGTGATTATATTGGTTTGAAGAATATTTGGCTGATGAACGCTGTGTTACGATGAAATTGTTTACGTTCATCCTGTTGTTGCCGGCGTGCTTGGCACACCTCAATGTTTACTTGAGTAGTGCTGAAGTGTGGAGATTATTGGGTGAGTCTTATATGTTATTTTTCTTATTTTGATTTAATATTATTTATAAATGTCTTAAACTTACTGTTTAAAAAAAATCATAATTCATACTAAGATCATAACACAAACCACAAATAATATATCCTCATAAAATATAGCATAATAATTATTTTAAAGTATTTAGTTGGTTACAATCCATTATGGATGTAGTGTAGAGCAGATATAGTCTCTTTTAGGTTGTTACAATTATGTTATAAACTTTAACTGCTGTATAACAATTATGGAATACTTTATGGCATAGTTGAATAAAACTTAAGTAATCTTCAAAGTTTTTATTCAAAAAAGCCATATATGTAATAAATTATATTATATAATTACAATAAATTCAACTCCCGTGCAATTGATAACATAGATAATCTGATAAAAGTATAATGACATATATATATATTATAATTCAATATTGTTACATTTAATTTATACATTTATATGTTTGATATGAGGAGAAAAAAATAAATAAATGTAATGTATAGAAATATTTAAATGTAATCTGTCTTGGGTTTAGGTTCATTTCATACGTTCAATGATACAAAGCGTTCAATGTCACGCCGGGTGTGTCGATCATTTTTTCCCTTTTATAATCCGCATTCATCGTAAACAGCCTTAACGTAAACACGAGACCCGTATACCTGCAAAATTTAAATTATTTAATCCTATTTTACGGCAATTTCCACATAAAGTAAGCAGAAAGCCGCCCCAAAATTCAATCTTCGATCTGACTTCGGTGCATTGTGTGGTGGTGACAAAACCGGCCTTCCAGAAATCCTTCCCGCGGTGCGTACACGCACGCGATCAGAGCTGTTGTTCACTTCTAATGTGTATTTTCAACTTAAATATATTTACGATAATATGAATAGCGGACGATAAATATCAGAATGGTTTTAAGATGTTAGATATAATTCTTTGAAATATAATATAATATCTGGTATTTTTTTTTAAAACTTCGCCAAGTGGATTTAATAAAAACTTAATAGTATACTTTATTACAATTATTTGACGTAAACGTTGCATAAACATATAATAATAAAAATTATTTCATGTAGAGAAAGAAACTTTCGAGTTTTTTTTTTGTCTTGTTAGAATGAAAGCATTCTCTGCATCAGATATAAAGGGTCTTTCATATAGCCAGGTAATGGTCTTCTGTAGTCAGTTTTTGTGAACATCCAGTGGACATTGATTGTACCGACGCGGCATTGCGGACACCGACCAACCTACAATATATCTTTGTCAACGACAAAAACCATCCGTTTTCTGTTCTTGTTTAAAAATTAGAATTATAATATAAAACAAAAGCAACGAGCGAACGGGACTTTTGACGGTGATGTATGAAATAGTAAACTTTAACATATTGAGACGTCTTATATATTTTTTCCTTTGCAATGGACTTAAAAGTCCGCTTGTAAAATAGTTATACACGCTATTTCTTTTAACACAGTGTAAATATACATTTTTAATTGCTATTTTCATAACAATCTTAGACTGGGTTGAACGAATATTTTTTATGCGGCTTTTTTTTTCGATAAACTGAATCAAATAGAAATCTGCTTTACACTCTATCTAGCACACAGCAGGGTAGGCAGAGAGACCTAGCGTTAGTATTTCGTTCAGCCTCGACACCAGAGCAAGAATATGAAAATATAAATTTAATTAATATTTCATTTTCTCGAGTTGGTATCGAACCCACAACCGGTCGCGTTGACAGTCACGCACTTGTGTCACGACTTGTCTCAATATTTATCAAGTCAAATATTTAAAATGAACATGTAGTTTTATATGTAGTCTCAATACGGCTCGTCGCCACCTGAGTCGTCGTAACCTGAGACATCTCCGGCTCCGACCCACACGACTGAGACCAATTTATTCCGAATGACGTTTATTGACATTCTACAGAGCAAACCAATAAACTCGACGCCTAAAATGTTTCTCTTGACACTTTAAAACATCAACATAATACTTTTTATTTAAATCATCAATTCATTCGATTATGAAATGAAACTTTGATTTTCTGTGGTTTAACTTTATTTTTTTATATATTATACTTTCAATAAAAATAAGTTATTTTGATCATGTTATATTTTCAGAATTTCAGAATTTTCTCTGCTTATATAGAGGTAAACGTGCAGAAAAGAGAACACTTTCATAATTATTTCAAGGCATAAACTATACACAGATAAGGTGGCAGAATGGTCGTTAGTTACGTAGGCGTATCGGACGACGGGGGAGTTTATGGTTATTCCTTATCGCACATCTGAATTCTTAGTCTGTGGAAGTGTAGCCAGAAATCGAGAATGCAGACAGACTTGAGAGCCACATTGTAAATATAAAAAAACTATAGACGAGGCTCGGCATAAAATAAATATAGTTATTGAATTGAATTTAAGTTACTTTTAGTACACCTCTTAGTGATATGAAATAAATAATTATTATGTAACACTATGTAAACCTGATTATCTCTTAAAGTCTAGATATATATAGCTCCTATTGTACAATTTAGTTTCTAAACCTACTGTTTTGTAATCTAATTTTTAATTATTTTTAAAAATATATCCATACAGTTATTATATTTGATGTTTATTTCGTTAACATTCTTATGTGGAATTGGTTAGAAATCTTCCATGTTATATCAAACCATAAATTTTTTGCCTTGCATGTAACCACTGCTACTGGTACTGCGTAATTTGATATTAATCTCGTTTCTGTGTCGCTTTAAGAACAATTCTTTATTCTTTCTTCCTTTATTAGAAATGAAATCATGTTAAGATACGATAACAATAGCGGGTTTGCATTCCTATTTGTATAACACTTACCACCGGAGTACCAGATAATACAAATATCAAGAAATCCCCGGACATATCTTATTGCAAGCTCTCGGAAAATATATCTCTTATTATAGGTGGTTTTTCTTGTCCAAATTCTTATTGATATGACGTCACTTGGTTTCTCTCATTATACAGGACTTAATAAGATCACTTTATTGAAAAAATAATAAAGAAAAACTTTTTAACTATTGGAGCTTCATTCCAATAGTTAAAAATATATAAAAAATATATGTGTGGAAAGCTAAAATGTAAACAATCACACGTGTTAATTATAAATTTAAATTAGAAGTTAATAACTTGTGAAGCTACTGTACATTACAAGTTGTTTATCACCTCGTATAACGTACGTATCAGGCGATATAGATAAATGATTAAAGAATATATTGATATTACTATAATTTAATGGTACGTAATAACATGCGCGTATATAAAGGAGCTTTGAAGAGGCTTTGAAGAGATATAAATCGTGTTAACGGTTATGCATTAAAATTTTCTGGATAAGTTTTTTTGTTAGTAAAAGTTTTTGGGGTGACCACGGCTGCCCAATGGTGGTCAATGCATAAAAATTGAAAACATATTGAAGGAGAACTATAAAATTATTATACTAGTAAAGAAGGCGCTACTTACCAGATGTCAGGTAAAAATATATTTTACCTAGAGTATAAGCTTTCCATTTTTATCGCTGATAAAACAAAAAATAGGGACATGTAATATGATACAGAAACATTGGATAAAATTTCGTCTAGATACAGTTACCTCTTCACACGGCTACAGATTTTTTGGTTTATTTATTAAAACTTTACACTTAAATAAATAAATAAATATTTATCATGTTTAACAGTATTTCTTAAAATTTTTTACAATGTATGTATCACTTCAAAATTTGCACGTACATTAATACGATATTTGTCTGTTCTATATTTATTAATTATTAATAAGTAGGCGTGTCGTGGCGCAGGGGTTCTACACAAGCGAGCGATTCTAAGCGCGAGAGGTTGTGGGTTCAATTCCCTTTGAGTTCCGCCGCTCAACATGTAATGCCTCCATAACACGGCGAAAAGTAGGGAACGGAAGTCTTAATGGGAACGGAGTGACTTAAGACTGGGTTCCCAAGTTCCCTGTAAAAAAACTACGTAAATGACGAAAACAAGTCACGTTTAAAAAAAATCTATAAATATTATCATAAGAACAATCTTGTGTTTTTGTATGAACGTAGTCAACATTTATCATCTCGCGTCACCCACCTACGTGTAAACTGTCCAGACCCGGGGCTTATCTTTCTCCCCGGTTTTTTCTTATTATTATTATTAATTCATTTTCATACCTCCAGGTATGGAACTGAAGGCGGATAATAAAGATAGCCCGGAATAGATATTGTTATTATAATAAATACTATTAAGCTCGGATTCATAGAACGCCCTTCGTTCCCCTAAACGAAGCTGTCGCTCAGAGAATTAACAATGAAATATTTCAATAAACATCTAGCGGCGGCGCTATATAAATATTCACTCATGTCCTTCTTCGAAAATATTCTTTATGTAAATAATGTTGACACACCGCGTGATGCGGAGTGGGCCCTAAATAAATTTAATTTCACGGCTACTTCGAGAGTTTTTAATCTATCTCATAGTAATATATCATACGCGGCAGGTGCGACGTTCCCTTACGTGATGAGAATAAAAGTGGTTAATTAAAATTTAATTCTACGGTCAATTTGGCTGCCGCGTTCTGCTTTATTTTAATATGGCAACAAATCCTATTTGTTAACCGCCATGTTGCATAATGTTAAACTGAAGACACTTAAGCGCACACACATGCAATCGGCAGAAATAGAATTGGGAGCTTTCGGGCGGCGTTGTGGGCGATAAAGGATGTGCATCTCGTTGTTTTTAATTATATGAAGTGCTGGTATGAATATATATAAGTATATAAGTACCGCATTGTGAAAGTTTCGTGGCGGCTAGATGCGGACTCGTTCACTACTCGCTGTCAAAGTTAATTGCATTTTATTAAATATACCTACTATTTTGTACTGCGCCTGTTAACTTCTGACAATGGATTGTGTAAGATAATGCGTTTAATTTAAATGTTTAATTATATTTGTTTATATTGTTATCGCTCTGATAGTCCGCATACAGCGGCGTAGGCAGCACCTGGGAACCTAGAGTTCCGTTGGTGAACCACTTCGACGCCGAATTCTCGGGTATTTCGTGTTGAGTGTCGGAACTCTACGCCGCGCTTTGCTTTGTTACAAAACATTAAATATTCCATTTTACCGAGTGGGGAAATCGACCACCTGTACCATGACGGACCTCAATATATATTTGCTATACAAATTACAATATGTCATTACATAATATGCGCAATTGTATAAATAAGCTTTTGATTAAACGTCGCAACTTTGTTTGATCTCTTGTAAAAAGCTCGCCACACGAGATTTTCTAGTTCCTCACTCCTCAGGGCTTCGTAGAAAAGCTACACATATATGTATTTATGAGAGCTAATGATTCTATCTCACAAAGTAACTAGATCTATAGATGTTGTGACATTATAAAAATCTTTAAATGATACTGATTAAGTGGTATGCCTAAATCTCACTAGAAGGAATGCATACAAAATGAAAACTATTTTCTGTTCAAAACAAATACACAAACGTTTCACCATAAAGCCAGTACCCAGTATTCTAAACATCAATTCAATAAAATTTACGAGATGAGATGGATAAAAAAAAAGAAATAAATTAAAATGATTAAAGATGGCAATCTAACAACACAGTAGCTATGACATTCCCGCATCCAGGTCAAGCCGTTGAGCTGAATAAATAGATATTTATAAATAACGCGAAACCCACGTCCAGAGACGGCTAATTTGTTTACAAACGCCGGACTCATTCTCCGGTGAACAATTTTAAATGACTTTTTGTAGGGTCTCATTGGCTTTTGCGATTTTTAATCTATATCCTTTTTGTTTTATTAAAATATTTAAATTAATCTATTTGATTACCATTATAGTATGGTAAGTGTGAATTAATGATATTAACGGTATTGATTAAATCTATAATTTCTATTCTTTTTTATTCTACTGTTATTTTTTTGTACAATATTTTTTTTATAGCCAAATAAATTAACTAACGATCCACGCAAAACGAAAGCTCTTCTCAAAATGACTGTCCCATTGATCGATGGTTGGGCTTATTTAAAGTAATGGTAAGAGCGTCTTCACTCAATCACGACAAGGGTTATGTGTTAGTCGGGTTTGTGCGGCAATTTGCTCGAGAATAGATGGAGACGTCAGCGCGACAAAAAGCTTCGATCGATCAGCGACGTTGCGCGCACGCATGCGGCATATGTCACGTTTTTGTTTTGTAAGCTTTCGCCCTGTGGGTGTGGAATAACGACCGCCTTCAGAGAGAATTCTATGTATATATAGCGCTGGTGCTAATAAACTTCATTCATATTTTACATTTGTGATATTTCTAGAAGAATATAAGAATAGTCATACAACGTTTTCTGCTCTCTCAGCTGGCTTGACGGCACCCGTCATACTGACGTCCATCAACTGCCATAGGTGATGAGTCAGTTGGAATCCCGTTTAAGCTTAGTTTAAATTTTGACAGCCTTTCAAGCATGATCGATAAAACGTGTAAAATAGCCTTTAGCCTCGCCAAATCGTTAACGTTTGATTTTTTTGTGCTATACTACTTAGTATTTAACTTTGTTAATATAGCTACCCTCTGATATGTATGACGTTTTGAAATATAATATTTTTTATAAGCATCACAATTCATATACGGAATCCCACGGTCGTCACCGTTTTAATAATCCATGAAGCGGTTCCGTCGCAGCGTGACACCGCACAACCATGACGGTGTTTGAACTCCTGTTGTGATGCCACACGACTGGTATTTTATTTACTCGCCAATGTTTATTCAAAGCTCAAAATGAGTCCCATTAGGGACGATTCTGTGACAAAATTGCTTAGTGCCTGATATAATTGAATAGGCGTTCGAAAGAGACACGCGACCCTAAAAATAAATGCTGCGGCCAACCATTATGCGCGATCCACTCTGTCACGTGATTTATTAACTATATCAAAGCACTTATTCAATATGAGACCACACAAAGTAAAAAATTATTGTCATAACCGTATAATATCTTCTCATTCTTTGTTTTTATCTAAATTGTTAAATGCACTCAGGAGTGGCAAGTAATGTCGCACAGCGGTGTCGGTTACGACATTATAACCGAATACGTACGTCGTATTACTTTATACGATGTTTTTTATTTAGCTTTAGTATGTATCCTGCACGCAGCAAGGTAGGCAGAGGGAACTTAGTGTGAACATACTTTGTGCCCGGTTAAGACACTTTTGTTACTTATTTTTCTCTCAACGGAACTCAACGCTTTGGCTCGTTACCAGATTGAGTAATTTTTAAACATTTCATACGATGCGATCCGTGGGAGTCGAACCCACAATCGTCGCATTTATAATCGCACATTGTGCCCCTGTGCCACGACCGCCTCTTCCACTTTATTTATATTTATGATGCTTTTTAATATTTTTGATAATAAATATATAATGTGATGTTTGAAATATGTAGGAGGAGACCACACACATGGTTAAACGGATACCCCTACGCAAATATGCTAGGCGTCAGCGTTAACCACGCTTATGGATTCTCCTACTACTTATATACTCACTCACTTAACACGTACGGGGTTAATCAGTATGATACACGCTCTATGACTACATACATGCATACATACATGCATACACATGTGAATTTTTCTTCTTTCTCTTATTATCAACTCGATTACCCTAAATAGTAAAACGAGTGTTTTGTTTACAGTCTTAATATTCTTTTGGTTTACACGGAAATTAAAAAAAAAAAGCAATATTTGTATTTTATTAATCTTTTCTTAATATATTATTAGTCGACAAATAGTTACGTTTTATTTATCTATGTGCCAATTTATTTAAATTACATTAATGGAACTAGAATAATAATAACTTTTTGCTGTTATTACTCTAATGGACATAAAATTTTGTTTTTTTTTTATCCATAGAACACTTAAATATTTAGGGACAGGGATCGAAAGTAAACAAACAAACACGACACAAATGGAAAAATATAAAGCGGCAGCACAATGCATGGGCAGACCAGCCGTCATATTATGGCAACAGCCATTGTGACGTTAGCTGTAAATCAAGGAGTCCTTCGAGCTGAATGGTGTATCATAAATAATTTCTCGAAACGCAATCACGTTTTCTATATTGAGGACTTTAAGGCTTTGTGAAGGAAATTAAGGAAATATAAAAGTTCTAATAAAATACCAAGTTCTAAATTACATCTTAACAAAATAATGCATAGATCGACGTATATTGAAACCTACCTAAAGAAACTAATTAAAAAATAATACAGTCTAATAACCTTTTGATTTAAATTACATTTGAGTCGCGGTTAAATATTGGACTGTAGCCAATCTGCAGTTTAATAATGGCTTCGTAAGAAGGCAATTAAATGTAACATTATGATTGTATCGGAGTATTTAACGCGGTCGACGTTTGTTGCGTCTGGTCTGGACTTTAATGGTTCAGTGCACCCCTGAATAAACAAGCCTATTCGAAGTTAAATTTGCTTCACCGGATATGGCCGCCACTTGAACCGATCCATCATGTGCATCATCAGACTTGGGCGATCAAATAGACTACTTAAGTCACAGTCGCGATGGACAAAGAAATCGTTTTCGCCAGCAAGGATGTGCTTTTGACTTGCCCATTTTATGGCCGATAAACCCTAACGTTATGAGCTTCTATATAATAACGTTTTATTGGTCACCGTCACATTGATGAATGCCTCCTAACCTAAGGTTTATTGTCAGACCTAACCATTGATTTATGTGAAACCTTTAAATTTATTGATAATGTAAAATACTGTGAAGTGACGGCAAGCTATACAGAAATAGCGTTAAATATAAAAGATATTTAACGCTATTTCTGGATCTGATTTTATATGGATATAAAAATCACGGCTATTTTCTTCGTATATAAATAAGTATTATATAGAAATATAAGACATTCATGTTTTTATTTTTTCATAGAACACTAGAGACCACCATGTAAGTAGGTAATGCAACACAGCAGGCATTCCCCATATGCACGTGAACTCTGTATGCGAGTGTAAATATTTTCTAGTTTTTGTTTGTTTTGTCTACTGCTTCTGACAATATATTGGTTGACATCGTTTGATTGAAGGCCTGCCTATGTATTATATTTTTCAAAGTATATTCGCGTGTTTCTCAGCGTGAAATGAGAATGGGTCAAAGAAGGATAAGTCATTCCAACGCCTCCTGCGGCGTCTTGGACCGCCCTGAATGTCCACATGCCTCTCAATTTACATTTTTAATAAAATAAACTTTTCAAAATAAATGCTTATGTTATTTCTTTAGTCTTATTTTAGAATATAGTACACGTTTTTATTCTGGTTTCAGTTAAAAAAAATATAAGACATTTATTATATACTTTGTATATACCAATAGGTACAATAAAGAGTTACATAGATACCCTCGTCTAAAAAAAACAACAAAATTTGAACCACTAACATGAGTGTCGAACAGTAGATGGTTGTTGAATGAGAAAATATACTTTTCGTAGCAGTCGTACAATACAAATATTAGTCGAATCTGTTCTGAGGTGCGCGTGGACTAATATTTGGATACACTACCGAGTCGTTATTACGGTGGACTCCTTCCTATCCTTGTTATTATTACTGGTGGGTGAATTTTATTCGAGATAAAATATTTTTTCGTTTAAGTTCAAGTCAGAATGTCCATTTGTTCCATTAGTCTCCGTTTAACGACGTTACGTTTCGTTTTCCAGCAATCGGGCCGAGCTTTATTTCTGACTCGGTCAACATACCTTGGGCCCGCGCACCGATAGCTTTAATGGGTTGCACCGTTTATTTAACCGCTCGTAACTCGATTTGTTACGACCGCGTGTGGATTTTTCGACTATTACAACTTACCATACTTACAATATTTTCTTATTCTAATTTTATGTAGAATTCTTATAATTTATATGTTTATAATGAATAAATTTTGTTTAAATTTAAAATGTTATTAGGTATTTGTAGAAGGTTTTCTCACATATCTATTTAAATATATTTAAAATGTATTACACGATTTAAGTCTACCATACCATGAACTTTAATTACTTAAACAGTGTCGAATATGCTGTAAACATTCTGATAAACAGAAATTTCTTCAAATGTTATTGATATTAATTACGTTTATTTCTTTAATCGCTATCACTTATACAACATAAATGTGCTATAAGTAATAGCAATTTAAACATTATCGATATAGTTTATATAAAAGTTTGTATTACAAACTTTTCCCGAGTTTTTTAAAACTTTTTAAATATTATCAGTCCTATTAATCTGTAGTACAAGCTATTAATCAGATAAATGTTAAATGAGTAACAAGTAGCACCCTATCTTATCTATCTATTCGGCGTATTTAATTTTAATTATATCTTTACGAGTCAGTTACATGAGGTTTTCGTTATTACCAGCTTTTTTTACCTCCCACATTAACGAACCGTATATTTCTTGTAGGCCTCTATTTTCCACTTCATTTAAATTTGAAGCTTTATTGTACGTTTTATTGGATACGATCGCTTCTTATTGGATTTTTATTTTCGTCTGTAACACGGTTTCTTGTTTATTTTTTCGAAAGCTACCGTGAAACTGGTCGCAATCATTGAATATGGTTTGCATCGCGCGGTGGTAGAGCGATTTTTATTTACCTTCGAGCCCCAGCCACGTCCTGTTCGTGACTTAGGTTGGGAATGAAAAATAAAGAATGTCTGTGTGTCGTGAGGTACGACATTATCTAAACCAAGAGACCAATTTTCATTAAAATAAACATTTAAAAGGTGAGTTAAGCCTTCAAGGGCTTTGTATGAACCGTAATTTTATTTGTTTTAGAATTAAGATAAAACTTCGATGCCAGTCTTATATTAATTCTAATTTATAGCCACCGCATGCTGTTATTATGAAGTAGTCGTTATATCTATCATAGCAGTCGGTCCCCCATAAATTTAATGTATGTAACCCATAATTTCAATTAAATTGTTCTTTTAGAAAACGAAAGATTTGTTCTGTAGTAAAGATAAGAATTTTCGCAGAAATCTTGGATTCTTAACGAGCTATTATACATGTATGTATGTATCTGTCATCTCATGTGGTAACTAAAGAAAAATGTTTGTCGCTGATGTGTTACATGAGATATGAAGAATAAATATATAGTTTCAACTTTTTAAAACTTTAATTACAATCCTTAAGTAAGTTATTTTTTTTTATAGAGAATGAAGGATATATATATTCCTTCATGTTCTGTAGAGTCAAAGGTGACTTGGACTGATTGGAGGCAACTCAAATTTAAGCGCTTGTTAGGATAATAAGAGCAATCTATCTCGCGGTAGTCAGCGTGATGGATGCCATGATGGATCTGTGATGGGCTCACGATCCTCTTTTGTTTTGCTTTATTCATTGTACCTGTACAACTGTTGCCTTATTCTTGTATATAAACGAGATAGGTATTATTCATCTATGTTGAATATAGGTCTTGTCTTTGCTATATATACATACATATATGTATATGTTTTTTAAATGAATTTCTTTTAGTTACTTGTGGGATTTTTATTTAAAAAATACAAACGATTGTCTAATTGGCATACCAATTATTGCATTGCATGATACTATCGAATTATAAAAAAAAAAAAATTCTGTCCACTATTTGGAAAGTGGAGAAATGAATAATTTATCTGTATAATATTTATGAATAACTTATCTATCTCTATGTTGTTTAGATTTCATCTTACAATACGTAACCATCACACAAGGCGTGGAGATGAATCTACCAACGCCATAAATTCGTATATGTAGATAAAGCAGAATGAATAAATAAATAATAATAATAAAACAGATATTATTAGTACGTTGTTTATATTGCAACGGAACGGTATTCAAGACTTGCTCTATTTAACCTGTAAACGTGTAGGCTTTGAAAGTTTAAGATAATATCTAACAAGTCGTGGTATTATGGGGTGTCTGTAGCTTTCACCTACGCGTCAGCGAGTGCCCAATGGGCACTGTTGTGACAGCCTCCCACTATAAAGTATATGCTTATGCGCGCGCGCCGCCCGCCATGTTTGTTTTAATCTCTATCCATCGTTGGGCCGTGTTAATAAATGTCTTGTATTGGAAAAAAAGCTTATCATTCTTTTTTATGTTGGCCGTTTGTTTATTTAGACATTGGTTATTAATAATAATGGACTCTTCGGTCGTTAGATCAAAATTTAAGATCTATGTTCGTATATCCAATTTCTGTTTGTTTTTTTGTGTACTCCGTCTTGTGGGCCTTTTATTGGTGTTTCTAATAGGGTACGCGTCGGTGTTTTATATTCAAAACAGATGCTAACCTACGACGGTGACTGGAAATTAATTCAATTTATTTATATTTGTTATTCATTTTAAATTATTCTCATGTTTTACATTCCCACGTTATAACGTCAGGTAACGTCAGGTCAGGTGTGTTGTTTTATATTCTTTGGAATTTAAATAAAATTTCTCCTTTTTGTGTACATAGTAAAATATATTACTATGTTAGCAATTAAATATTAGAGGTGTTTGATTTTTTTGTTGGCTACCTGTTAACGAAACGTTCAGTTCAGGTCTGGTAGACGCGTAGCGCGCCTTGTTAACGGCGCGACGAATCGTCTGGCCGGGGGAACAGCGACGGATATGCTTTGTAATTTTGTACGATCACGGAAATTTTTGTTGAAAAGCGTGTAATTATCCAATCATCTCTAAATAGGATAAATGTATTACTCTATCGTGAAGTTAAATGGAAATATACGTAACTACTACAGCGGTCTGTTCAGTTGAAGGTTTCTGATATTTTATGTTAAATATATATATTTCAATATTTAAATGTACATTCGATTGAATATTCTCGTTCATATACTACATTGGAGATACGAGAGCGGTAATAGAGCGCGGGCGCGGCGGGCGGCGCCGCCGGGCACGAACGTTTCGACTTGCTCTTTTTTTCCCATTGTTTACTTTACGGGCGATGTTAAATTTTTATGATTTCCATCGCAACTGACGGCGGCGTAAATTATTTTCTGAACGCCTGCCAACTCGATAATTCCCTGTTATGCATGCGATCTCTCGCGATTGCTTCTTTATTTATGGTGTGGATCGTTAGGGCGTTCGATTACATGATTAATTTTGATTTGCGGCTTCATGCTGAGTCACATTTAAATGTACAATTGGCTCACACTTAGGTAGTATATATGTGTAGGTATGTTAAAAATATATAATTTATTTTAAACTATCGTATAAATATTTTACAAAATAACATTATTTATATTTAAATAATCTTGCAAATATATGTCCAATAATATATATATATATATATATATATATATATATATATATATATATATATATTAAATAATACTATAAACTATGTGAATAAGAAGGTAATTATTGGATCCTAGATTTAGGCAACAGACTGTAGGGTAGGTGTTAACCAGATATAAACAGCCGGTAAGCTCGCGCCGTCGTCGAGAGCACTCGAGACCTCTTCCCGAACTGCTCACTTGAAATGAGCGATTTAAAATTCCTCAACATTTTTCTCTTTTTTTTTTTTTTTTAAATTGCACGAGGTTTCCCGGCAATGATTTTTCACGAGGCAAAGTTTTTTTTTTTTAAATTATGGGTCTTTAAATTTTTAAAGATTTCTAGAAACGTTCAAGTACAAATTATATATTTGAATTTTCATTCCTGTTCCCTTAATAGATAAAAACACTTCAAGGTTTTATAGAAACTTCCAAGCTGATAAGCAAACATCAAACATCATACTTCTGTTTGACACCTTGTTGATACAAGGAGGATCATATTTGACCAGACTTATTTGTCAAACTTGCTGGTACATTTTCTTATTGGACACCTTTCGACGCACGTTTTATATTTGATTTGCTCATATGCTCACTTTTAGCCTCTAGGTGTAGTTTTCATAATCTACTATTATTTTATTTTTAGTGGATTTATTTTCCAATTAATTAATATTGGAAATAAATTTTAGTATTTATTGATATTTAAAATAAAACCGGTAGATTCTCTGTCCAAATTATTAAATTGAGAACATGCACGACTGTAATATAAATTCCAGTAGTAGATAATAACCGAACCACACGTGTTATCAGCTGATAAAATGTTTGAAAATAAATCTCGTATCGTAATAACATGTTTCTTTGATAAGGAATCGATTTAACGCAAAGGGCTACTGTGCGATAACCTATGTCAAGATCTCCTTAATCCCATGCAACTGCTGATAAGCTGGCGTCGTCTACTTAGGCATGCACGTGGGTCGACTAAGTAATTGCTTTCAAACGCCATGAGATACAAATTCGTGTAGAGGGTTGCTGGTTTAATCTTCTGCCATTTGGAAACAAGTCACGAATGATTTTTCATCTGTGACAAGTTGAGTTGATGAGTGTTATTTTTTATGAGGCTCCAATTTCAAGTAAAGCTCGCCAGAGTCGAAGGGATCTAACAAGTTATTTGTAAACTTGCGTGGAAGCTCGGAAAGGGCTCAATTTGCGGTTTATAAGAGATCAAGTTGAACGATTGTCTTTGGATTTGTAAATACAAATTGTTAACGTATAGTGACTTAAAATATTCATTTAACTACTAACAGAAATATATAAAAGTGAATTTGTTAAACTTTTCCATGTAGCCACAGCAAAAGCAATCTCTCGCTGTCATCATCGGTTCGCTTATGTAGTAATTGTACATGATTAAAATAAAAAAAAAAAAACTATATATTAAAATGGAAACGACAAACTTGAATTAATTAGTTAAATGAAAGTGAAATTAATACTGCGTGTAATCCGACACTGCATTGCGTCAGAATAATTAAGTTCCACTCATTTCACCCGTGTTGATAAACATTAACGACGCTGTTGACACCTCCAGCTCCGACGACACGAGAACATAATTTCATCTGACTTAATTTTCTCTCCGCTCCGTTCCATGTCGTATATTTCAATAAGCATTTAATAATGTACTGAATTTAGCGAGTGCCACACTTGAGTCTTAGAAGAAAATCCACTTTTGTCGACGGCAATAGAGTGTAATTTCGTTTATACATATAAAACATGGAGTCCAGCTTTATCGTTGTTCATAAGCATAACAATTAATACGATGTGAGTTTGTTTTGATAGGCTCTCAATAAAATGATGTTAAACTTCAAATAATATTTATCCATTCGCGATATATTCAGCGGCAGGTGGATTGTGTTTACAAGGAGCACTTGCACCATCATATCACGCTATAAATCCATCGTCGTTCTACGTGAAGTGCGGTGGAACGTAAATAGCGTGTGTTTATTTTATTACTAAATATTTTGTGTTTCGTCAGTGCAGATAACCTGGCCGGTTTGTTTTTATTTGATTATCCTTATTTGTGGAGCTGGACGCTGTTGACACGTCTGTGTCAATATTTGGATTCTGGAAGGAAATAATATATAAAACTTGTAAGACATTAAGCTAGTTAATTTCCACCAAGTTTATAATTAATTAACAAAAGCTCACTTCGTTTCGGTGCACATAATTACCGTCATAGAATTCGGTGAACATCTGTGTTAGTAGCAACAAAAAAAAAATTAGGAAGAGATTTTGACTGTCAAACTAATTTGAAGGGATTCGCCGGGCGTCAGGAACGCGGGCAAAAAGGCTCATCCATCAATACACCGCTTAGTGGTATTTTTAAACCGCATAACCTCAGTATGCTGTTCGTCGTATTTCACTGGGATTTTATTTGAAGACGTTTGACGTAGAATTTGTAAATAGTTTTACTTATAATTGTTTTTACATTTCATGTCTTAATTATTAACATAGATATAATGTGTATAATATATAATATATTCTGTATACAGATTTATCCTGTTTTAATTACATACATATTATAATGATATATTATATATTTTTTAATTATTAAGAAAAAAAAACATTAATAATAATACAATTAATATTTCTACCAGTACATGGTTATATAAATAGGAAAAAGGAATTTATGGAAGAATGTACACGTAATTTCGGTGTTGTAATTAATCGGAAGGCATAATAGCTTGCACAGAAAGGTGACGGTGAAAGATGCTGTACATTAGACGGCTCTCTCAAGATTTTCCTCTTTTCCACCCTTAATATATGATGCTATTAAATAAAGTGTTCCTTCATCAGAACACATTAAGAGTACAATTATTGTTTATATTATACGTGCTCGTTCTGAACAAAGCATTTAACCCTATCGTAACATTAGTGTCAAAGAGATAAGATGTTGTAAATTATTTTAATTACGGAGAGAATTGATTTTCTTATCGCTCGTCTGTCTCTCTCTTGATAATTTATACAAGATAAATTTAGACGATGCGAATATGGACGCATTGTTGTGTTATTTTGCAAAATTTATCATTACATAAGGCTTTAATAATATATGTCCTACGAATGAAAACCGAAAAATGTAATTCGAAATTTGTTATTATTATTAATTATGCTCTTATTAAAGCGATTCACTAATCGCTTTAATAAGAATCGCTTTAAAAATTTACAGATTATTAATAAAAATTCATTAATAATCTGTTCAATTTCACCAATTGCTATCGTAAACTAAATCTTAGACTAAAACTAAATAGTATTTAAAGCAGTACTAACTACTAACTCGTAATTACTTTGTTTCATAACGAGCACAGGCTATATAACTACAGCCTATGTTTTGTTGCCTTAAAACTTCTAGTGAATCTTATTAGGGGCAAAAACGGATCTCATTACCCTGTTTCCGGTACATTTATTTTCAATGTTAAAACATTGAAAATACACCTGACTATTCCCATCTGTCCATTCAGATGTCAATAACTTTACACAATTTTAACGGTTGGCTTGAGCTGTACAAATTAATAGAAAATCGATCTAACATGGGTAAATTTTTTTTAGTAAGTAAGGTAGTGAAACGAAATCCATTATCTACGAATTGTATTTTAGGTGATCCAAATCATGATAGACACGTACATATTGTGGTCTGCGGTGTAGATATCTATTACAGAAAATAATTATATAATACAAAACTATACTGTAAATTGTAATATACATTTTATATATATATATATATATATATATATATATATATATATATATATA